>SJYV01003476.1:0-10374 GCA_006410875.1 Neotragus pygmaeus
AACAAAGCGGTTTATGTGAAGTCTCTTCTGGAATTTCTAGCTTCGATAGAGAATCAAGCGCTGATAAAACTAGCCGGTTCTGTGACGAGTAATAACATGTCTGTAATGACACGTGTCCCTCTTCCTGCACCCTTGGGTCTACTCTGCCTGCCTCGCGGCTGCCGGCTGCAGCGTGCTCTCGCCTCTTCCTTCAGACAGAGAAATGTAGGTTACTCATTTGTTTCTGGAAACGTATCTACACTCACATCTTTCCTCCACAGTGGCGTCCAGGGAGGAGGCGACCCACCCACCTCCGTTTACTGGGGCTGGTCCCGTTCCAGTGCTTCAGAAGCTGTGTACAGGCTGCATGTGGGACAAAAGAGAATTGCAGCTTCACATTCCACATATTTGTCGCTCAGGTGGGAGGAAGGCTGAGACTCCTTGGGAAGTCAATGACAGACCCTCCGAAGTAAGCTGAAGTGATTTTGTTTGATCAGACTAGCTATATATGCCTTAGCATTTATAAACCTGTAGCAGGATAATGTATTGAAATTCAATATGTATTTCTTCTGTTTTTTCCATTCTAAGATGGTACCAGATCTTGGTGTTCCTTTGCCTCCAGGATTTTTTTTTTAATTGGAATCAAAGGATGGAGTTGTTTTTTTTAATTTGGCGGCACTGAGTTTTAGTTGCAGCATGGGGGCTCTTTAGAAAGATCAAGAAGATTGTCTTTAGAAGGACAGTCCTAACATCATCAGGTGAGTGACTGGACCCACTGAGGCAACCCTCACCTGGAACACTGCCGTCTGTGAAACGACAGCCATCCGTGCAGCCGCACCGATGCTGAAAGAAAGAGTCAGTTCAGCAAGGCCACGTGCTGTAAGGATCCATTTATATGACATTCTGGAAAAGGCAAGACTGTGGGATCAGCAAACATGGGCAGTGTTAGGACTCTTTGAGGTCAGCACGTGTTTTTTGTGATGGAACTCTTCTGTGTTCTCATTGTGGTGACAGTTATACAAATCTGCACCTGTTAAAACTCTTGGAACCATATATATGCATGCACTTGTGGGTCAATTTTTGTGTAAGCAGTTTTTTTGTTGTGTTTTTTTTGTTTAAAAGGGAGAGACTTTTTAAACACTTCTGCCTTCGGCCCTGTAATATAACCCCCTAGGGGGATCTCCTGGGTAGACCAGCATTTAACACTCCGAACTCCCAATGCAGGGGGCCGGAGTTTGATCCCTGGTCAGGGAACTAAATCCTGCATGCTGCAATTAATTTTTTTTTTAATGAAAAATGCGTTTCTTGTAGACTGCATATAGTTGGGTTATATTTTTTAAATCCATTCTAACAGACTCTTTTGATTGATGTATTTAGACCATTCACATTGAAGGTGATTATTGATATAGTTAGATTAATATCTACTCTATTTGTTAAGAAACCTTCCATTCATTGCACTTATTTGTTACCTTTTTAAAATATACTCCACTCTTTTTTCCTGTCTTCTCTGACTCTAATGAGCATTTTATATGATTTCATTTTCTCTCTTCTCTTAGCATATCAATTCTTCTTTTGAAAAAAAAAAAAATTATGGTTGGCCTGGAATTTGCAATATACATTTGCAGCTAATCTATGTCCACTTTCAAATAACTCTGTTTCACTTTACAGATAGTGCAGGTACCTCTTAACAGAGTATTCCCAATTCCTCCTTCCTGTTCCTTATAACATTGCAGTTGTTCATTTCACTCATTTATAAGCTATGATCACCAGCACATTGTTGCTATTTTTATTTTGAGCAGATATATATTAAATCAGTTAATAATAAAAAAAAAATGAGGGAATTTGCCAGTGGACTGGGGGTTAGGGCTCCGTGCTCTCACTGCCGAGGAGATGGATTCAATCCCTGGTCCGGGAGCGAGGATCCCACCAGCCATGAGGCGTCACCAAAAACAAAAAAGGAAAGAAAAAAGAATGAAACGCTTTATTTTACCTTCATTTATTCTTTCTCTAATGCTTTCCCTTTTTAAATGTTGATCTGAATCTCTGACCTATTAGTGTATACTATTTTCCTTTTCTCTGAAGAACAACAGTTTTTGCAAGGCAGGTCTCCTGGCAATGCATTCCTTCAGTTTTTGTCTGAGAAAGTCTTTATTTCTTCTTCACTTCAAGGATAATTTCTTTGGATATACAACCATAGGTGGGTGGTTTATTCATTCAACACTTCAGATGTATTACTTCATTCTCTTGCTTGTGGTTTCTGACAAGACAGATGTGATTCTTTACTTTGTTCCTCTACAAGTGAGGTGGTTTTCCCCCCTCAGACTTTCCTTAAGGATTTGTCTTTGGTTTTCTGCAGTTTTGAATATGATGTGCCTAGGTGTGGTCCTTTGGTGATATATCCTGATTGGTTTTTCTCTGAAATTCCTGGATGTGTCCTCTGGGATCTGCCATTAATTTTGGAAAATTCTCAGCCATTGTGACTTCAGATGTTTCTTCTGTTAATTTCTTTGTTTCATCCTCTCATATTTCAATTATGTGTATATTACACCTTTTGTAATTGTCTCACAATTCTTGTATAGTATTTTCCTTTTTCTCCCCCTCCCCATTAGTTTTTTTCTTTGTTTTTTAGTTTGAGACGTNTAATTTTAGAAAATTCTCAGCCATTGTGACTTCAGATGTTTCTTCTGTTAATTTCTTTGTTTCATCCTCTCATATTTCAATTATGTGTATATTACACCTTTTGTAATTGTCTCACAATTCTTGGATAGTCTTTTCCTTTTTCTCCCCCTCCCCATTAGTTTTTTTCTTTGTTTTTTAGTTTGAGACGTTTCTAGTGATATAAATTAATGCTTGCTGAATTCTTTCCTCAGCCATGTCCAATCTAGTGATGAATGTGTCAAAGGCATTCTTTATTTCTGTTACTCTATTTTTGATTTCTGGCATTTATTTTTGCTTCTTTATTAGAGTTCCCATATCTCTGCTTATATTGCGTGCATGCTCAGTTGCTTCAGTCATGTCTGACTCTGCAACCCCAGAGACTATAGCCTGCCAGGCTCCTCTGTCCATGGGATTTTCCCAGACCAAACCTGTATCTTCTGCATTGCAGGTGGATTCTTTACCACTGAGCTTCCGAGGAAGCCCCTGCTTATATTACCCATCGGGTTTTTTGGTAGGTTGTCTACTTTTTTCCCTTTACAGCCCCTAGCATGTTAATCATAGTTAAACTCTAAGTCTAATAATTGCAAAATCTTTGCCATATCTGAGCCAAGTTCTCATGCCTGCTTTTTCTCAGGCCTCCTCAAGCTCTGCTTTTTCTTGCCCTTAGTTTGACTTGTAACTTCATGTGGAAAGCTGGGCTTGGGGTAGATGTCAGAGGCTTCAGGTGTCTTCTGTTGTCTCCCTGTTGTCTCTGGGTTTTCCCAGAAGCTCTATCTGAAACGGATCTGTGTCTGGCAGCGCCCGTGGAATAAATGCATGGCTTTCTTTTCTGCCAGAGCCCCGTGCCTGTGGTAGAGAGGTGCTGGGTGAGGGAGGCATTCCTATGAGTCAGACTGTTTTTGTGGTCATGAGGTCCTGGGCTGTGCCCTTCAGAAGTTTCTTAGCTCCCACCCATCCTTTTTTTTTTCCATCCCAGTTGTAAAACAAGAAGGCTAGAAGAGATTCCAGTTGTCAAGTTGCTCTTTGCCCTTCCCCCATGTCTGATAAGGCTCTGTCTGATAAAATAGTTTATTCTGAGGGAAGAAACACCCTTTGGTATGGATGTTTTTGAAAATGGTTACTTTTCTCTGGGTACATTTTTAAGCTGTTAGTTTTCTTCTCTTCCCTGTCTAAATAGTGAAAGTCTAATTCTTTTTTTCCTCCAGTCTTTATCATGAAGACCCCATGGGGCTCCTGGAAATAAAACATAGAAGTGTGTCATCCCCTTTCCCTCCCCCAGCTCAGGAGTTTTAAGTTTAATATCTAGCCACCTCTAGCCTCCAGCATTTGTCAACTGCTGTTTATGTGGTTCTGGCAGTTACTGGCTTTCGGAGGATTCTGCCCCAGGAAAGCTGTGAAACTGAAAAAGCAGTTGTTCCGTCCATTTTTGCTGGACTATTTTTAGGTATGCTGCTAAGTCGCTTCAGTCGTGTCCGACTCTGTGTGACCCCATAGATGACAGCCCACCAGGCTCCGCTGTCCCTGGGATTCTCCAGACAAGAATACTGGAGTGGGTTGCCATTTCCTTCTCCAATGCATGAAAGAGAAAAGTGAAAGTGAAGTCGCTCAGTCATGTCCGACTCTTCGAGACCCCATGGACTGCAGCCTACCAGACTCCTCCATCCATGGATTTTCCAGGCAAGATTACTGGAGTAGGGTGCCATTGCCTTCTCCGATTTTTAGGTATATCTCAGTTCAAGTCAGTCTCCCAGTCATATCCAACTCTTTCTGACTCCATGGACTGCAGCACACCAGGCTTCCTTGTCCATCAGCAACTCCTGGAGGCTGCTCAAACTCATGTCCATCGGGTCAGTGATGCCATCCAACCATCTCATCTGCTGTTGTCCCCTTCTCTTCCTGCCTTCAATCTTTCCCAGCATCAGGTTCTTTTCTGATGGGTCAGTTCTTCACATCAGGTGGCCAAAGTATTGGAGCTTCAACTTCAGCATCAGTCCTTCCAATAAATATTCAGGACTGATTTCCTTTATGGGTAGACTGGTTAGATCTCCTTGTAGTCCAAGGGACTCTCAAAAGTCTTCTCCAACACCACAGTATATCAGTTATCAACATCAACACCACAGAGTATCAATTCTTTGGCACTCAGCCTTCTTTATGCTCCAACTCTCACATCCATACATGACCACTGAAAAAATTATAGCTTTGACTAGACAGACCTCTGTTGGTAAAGTTATGTCTCTGCTTTTTAATGTGCTGTCTAGGTTGGTTATAGCTTTTCTTCCAAGGAGCAAGTGTCTTTTAATTTCATGGCTGCAGTCACCATCTGCAGGGATTTTGGAGCCCAAGAAAATAAAGTCTCTCGCTGTTTCCTTGGTTATCCCATCTATTTGCCATGAAGTGATGGGACAGGATGCCATGATCTTAGTTTTTTGAATGTTGAGTTTTAATTCAACTTTTTCACTCTCCTCTTTCACTTTGATCAAGAGGCTCTTTTGTTCTTCTTTGCTTTCTGCCATAAGGGTGGTGTCATCTGCATATCTGAGGTTATTTATATTTCTCTTGGTGACCTTGATTCTAGCCTGTACTTTATCTAGCCCGGCATTTCGCATAATACACTCTGCATATAAGTTAAATAAGCAGAGTGGCACTATACAGCCTTGACATACTCCTTAGGTATATCTACATTTAGGCTNTATATTTCTCTTGGTGACCTTGATTCTAGCCTGTACTTTATCTAGCCCGGCATTTCGCATAATACACTCTGCATATAAGTTAAATAAGCAGAGTGGCACTATACAGCCTTGACATACTCCTTAGGTATATCTACATTTAGGCTTATTATATCTTCTTGGTGAATGGACATTTTGAAATCATTTGATGCCGCTCTTTATCTCTGGTAATTTCCTTCCTCCAAAGTCTGCTTCTTCTGGTGATAATGTAGCCACTCTACAGAAAGAAATATTGTTTGTATGGCTTGTTTCACCCATCCTTCTACTAAAACATGAAGTAGATTTCCTGAAGAGAGCATGTGTTTGGGTCTGATAGTCCCTCTCTTTCAGTCTGTGCATTTGGATCATTTACATTTAATGTGACCAGTAANATTGTTTGTATGGCTTGTTTCACCCATCCTTCTACTAAAACATGAAGTAGATTTCCTGAAGAGAGCATGTGTTTGGGTCTGATAGTCCCTCTCTTTCAGTCTGTGCATTTGGATCATTTACATTTAATGTGACCAGTAATATATTTGGGTGTAAGTCTATCATTTTATTATTTGTTTTCTGTTTGTGCCCTGTGTGTGTTTATTGAGGTATAGTTGACATATAGCTATCCTCTATATTTTTATTTCTATTTTTTTCCCTTTGCTGGATTACTTGAATGTTGCTCAGTTCTATTTCATTTTGTCTTCCAGTTTTATTGAGATATAATTGACATACAACACTGTATAAGTTTAAGGTCTGCAGAATGATTTGACTTACATACATCTTGAAATGGTTACCATAGTAGGTTTAGTGAACACTTATCATTTCATATAAATGCAAAATGAAAATAAAGAAAAATAGTATTTTTCCTTATTAGAACTGTTGAGATTTACTGTCTTAACAATTTTCATATATAACATAGAACAGTGTTTATTAATTGTATTTACTGTGTTGTAGATTATATTCCTAGTACTTATTTATCTTACAACTGGAAGTTTGTACCTTTTTTTAAAAAAAAATGTATTCATAGATAAGGTTTATTCCAGTGTTTACATAAAAATGAGTTGATGTAGAACAGGAAAAGGTTTTTCCAAAGGGTTAAAATGTATCAAACAACAGAACTTGGTCCTTTCATTTAGTTTGAATTCAGTTGGCTGACTGCATCATTATTAATATCCAGCCTCACTAATCATTTTCATCACACACGATATCAAAAGTCTTCTGGTGGCACTTCCTATTTCCCTGGAAGTCTCTTAAACTGCTTTCAGTTACAAAAGAAGGGCAAGGATTTTATCAGCTCACACTCTACTCCATTGGAGACAAAAATACATCCCCTCAATTCTCTTGTTTAAATTGTGGCTCTTGGAAAACAGTGTCCAAATGAAGAATTAGCACTTAACACACAAAGAACACAGTNCAGTTACAAAAGAAGGGCAAGGATTTTATCAGCTCACACTCTACTCCATTGGAGACAAAAATACATCCCCTCAATTCTCTTGTTTAAATTGTGGCTCTTGGAAAACAGTGTCCAAATGAAGAATTAGCACTTAACACACAAAGAACACAGTATAATCTCTGTATAACAGTAACTTTGCTTCAATTTTTTTTTCATTAAGAATTTTTTTTATTATCTCTCCACAAGGAAGTTATAAAAATACCTGTAAAAACACTGAAAAGGCTCTTTAAAATCCTGGAATGAAGAATTCTGAAGTATGAATTATGATACATCTATGATTTGCAAATAAAAGAATCAAATAAATTCTACGAGTTGGAATTTCTGAATGACTTTGGTAGGAGTTTACCAGAAGAAGCTAAAACATCAGACCTTAACAATTTTCTGTTTTCATATCAGTTGAATTTTTTATCTGTTGACAGGCATAGTGTACACAGGAACTTGCTTCTGCCACTAATGGTGAAGTCAATCTGAGGGACAGATATTTGTATCCTGGATGCACCAGGCTCTTCCATGCAACTGAGTGGAGTGGTCTTCCCTTATTTGTTCCATCATGTTTTAAATAAAAGTAAATATACATATGGTAGAACATTTAAATGGTACAAGAGGATTTAAAATAATCANTCTGAGGGACAGATATTTGTATCCTGGATGCACCAGGCTCTTCCATGCAACTGAGTGGAGTGGTCTTCCCTTATTTGTTCCATCATGTTTTAAATAAAAGTAAATATACATATGGTAGAACATTTAAATGGTACAAGAGGATTTAAAATAATCAGTAAATATCCTTTTCTCCTATAACCTAGAAAATCTGATGTTTTCCAAATCATCAAACAGTCATATGAATAATTTGCAAAGTGAAGTCAACCTTAGAGTATCTTCATCTGAAAATTATTCTCAGGATTTCTGGAATACCTTGATTCTCTCATATTTTACCTCTATTACAGAGGAAAGCCATGCAGTCTTCTCCTGAAAAAAACTAGGAAAGCAACTCCCACACTCTGCTCAGAAACAGCAAGTGCAGGCAACACCTTGCACCCCATGGATCTGGTCCTAGCCACGGGCAGGGGCTCTGGTATCCACCAGAGACATGGGGGGGGGGGTGCCCGGAGCCCAGCTGTGCCCTTCTTGAATGCCTCTCATCCTCCGGGCCAGCTGAGCATCCTTTGAGGAGAGCGTGATGCGGCTGGCGTGTAAGGAGAGGAGACAGGCATCCTCCAATAGACGAACTAGAAACACTTCTGCTGTCTCTTGCAGGGCCAACAGGGCCTGAGTTTGCCAACTGAAATCCACACCACGAGTGAATTTAACACGTATTTCTCTTGCCAGTGAAGGAGCGCAGAAGGGGGGAGGAGTGGAGAGAAAAAGGAGACTTGAGAAGATAGACTCTCTCTGCAAGTCTCGGTGAATCTTCACCTCTTCTTTCTTGGTGCTTACTCTTGGGACCTAACTGGTGGCTGGTGTGAGCTCCAGGGAGCTTAGAGACGGCGGGCACGGCTCTCCTGGTCTCGGCGGTGGGAGAGGAGACAGTCTCTCGGGGCAGGGGAAGGGACGGGAGGCTGGTTGGATGAGAGAGTTGCAGGTGGCAGAAGGTGGTCTTTCTTAGCAGCAGGCGCGTGCCCATCTGGAGCGCTCGGATCGCCTGCAGGAGCGCATGTCTCCGGCGAGCCCGTGGAAGGGAGGACGCGCCGGGACACGGGCTGGCGGGCGGGCGGCGGGAGCTGGGCTCGCAGGGCGGCCCTCGGTGTTTCGGGCTGGTGGGGCCGGTGGGCCCGTGGCGGGTGCGCAGAGAGTGTTTCAGCCCCTGGGTTCCTTCTGGATCTGGGTCCGGGGGCAGAGGCCGGGAGGGCCAGATCTCCCTGGCCGGCCGCCTGACCCAGCTGGGTGGTGCTCTGGAAGTTTGTACCCTTTGACCAGATTCTTCCAATTCCCCTCCCAACACCCCTCTGCGTGCCTCCAGTAAGGACAAATCCGATCTCTTTGTCTATGAACTTGTTTATTTTTGAAGTATAATTGACTGCAGCCCTCTGTCAGTTCCCCGACGCACAGCACAGTGATTTGACATTTCTATACATTTCAAAATGATCGCCTTAAATCTAGTTACCATCTGTCACCATGAAAGGTGTTACTTTATTACTGACTATATTCCCCTACATTATTATCGACTGTATTGTTGATTATATTTTAGTGTTCCATTTTAATCATTTTTATTGATGTTTTTCCCCATGTTTCTCTGTATTTTAGTGGTAGCACTAGAGATTATAGTATTCATATTTAGCTTTTCTCTGTCTGCTTGGAAATAAGATTGTGCCACATCAAGGAGAACATAGAAGCCACACCACCACTTAGTGCTACATCTTGGGGCATCAAAAACTGCTTCAGACAGTATTAGGAATGAATATTGCTTTTTGCTGTCATACATATATACATCATATATACATACAGAATAGTCTCAGGACTTCCCTGGTGGTCCAGGGCCTAGGCCTCTGTGCTCCCAGTGCACGGGGCCTGGGTTTGATCCCTGGTCGGGGAGCTAGATCCCACCTGCTGTGATGAAGATGGAAGGTCCCAAGTGCCACAACCAAGACCTGGAACAGCTACATAAATACATAAATGTTTCTTAAATAAGAAGTGTAAAAAGCTGACTGCTTTGGCCACTTTTTAAAATTAGGGACTCCCTGGCAGTCCGGCGATTAAGACTAGGAGCTCCCACTGCAGTGGGCAAGGGTTCCACCTCTGGTCGGGGAACTAAGATCCCACACGTTGGATGGCACAGACCAAAAAACCACAAGTCTCATATTTACATAGTTATTTGCCATATCTATTGCTCTTCCTTTATTCTTGAAATTTGTTTCCCTCTGGTATTATTCTCTTTGAATCTGNAAGATCCCACACGTTGGATGGCACAGACCAAAAAACCACAAGTCTCATATTTACATAGTTATTTGCCATATCTATTGCTCTTCCTTTATTCTTGAAATTTGTTTCCCTCTGGTATTATTCTCTTTGAATCTGAAGAATTTCCTTTCGCCTTTCTTTCAAAGTGGGTCTGCTAGAGAGCTCCTTGCTTGCTTTAGTGCAGATGGTACAGGAGGTGAGGATCCAGCATAGCGCTGCTGATCAGTGAGTGTCCAGGGTGCCCGGTCACTGCTAAATTGCCTTGTGTGAACGTCATGGGTAGCGTACTGGAATTGCCTGGTTTCAGTCACAAGACATGCTCGCCACACAGCAGACAGCTGCTCTGTCCTGTGCCAAACAGGCAGAGGCAGCTGAGCCGGGACAAGTGCTGTCTGACGGCCGCCTCCGCTCCTTCTGACTCAGTGACCCGCCTTCTTCTTGAGATTTGTGCTCCCCTTCCCTTGTGATGGAGCAAAGTCCAGGCATCAACCATATGCTTCCACGGTCACCTGGTAACATGGGAGCGCTGTGCGCCAGCTTTTCCAAAACCATCAGATGTTTCTCTTTGATAGTACAGAATTAAATAGGAATTTAATAGAATTAAATGGAATTAAATAGGTTTCTTTCCCTCCTCATTAAAGAAATTTCAGGCTTTAGAATAAGGCAGGGGAATTCTCGGGGCGGGGTGGC
>SJYV01003479.1:0-20088 GCA_006410875.1 Neotragus pygmaeus
TTTGTCACAATAGCAACACTTTTACTACTGACCTAAAGGATAAGGTAAGAGACATATCACATACTACATCACACACTAAAACATATATTTTTAGTTTTACAAACTAAGGACATATTGCCCTGGATTCTGTATTCTTTGTAGCAATAATTTAACGTTATTTAAACTAAGTAGACATAGTTGCAGGTCAGCATATGTACACCCCAAGGTTACCACAAGAATTAAAGAAAAGAATAAAGCATACTACTAAAGAAAATCATCATGTCACAAAGGGAGAAACAAAAATAATTTTTAAATGGCAAGTGCATACCTGTTAATAATTACTAAATGCTTTGATTGAAAGACATATGGTGGGTGATTGGATAGGGGAAAAAAGACCTATCCATATACTGCTTAACAGAGGCTCAGATTCTACAGATGCTACAGGCCTTTAGAAACAAAGGCTATAACAAAAGACCTATACAGTGATAACAAGATCAATACTAAAAGAGGATATTTTAAAAATTAAAAAATATGCACCAATGCAAGAGGATTTAAATAAATGAAGCAAATACTAACAGATATAAGAAGATAAATTGGTCATACTATAAGACTAGGGGACTTTAACATCCCACTCACATCAATGGACAGATCATGTACACAGAAAATCAATAAGGACAGAGTTGTCTACTATAACATAGTAGTCCAATTGGACTTAATAGATATCTATGGGACATTGTCCAAAGCTACAAGAACACACCTTTTTTAAATTAACTCCACATGGAGCATTCTTCTTGAAGGACCTTGGTCTAGGCCAAAACAGACAACTCAACAAATTTTAGAAGATAGAAATACACAGCATTTTTTCCTGACCCCAATTCTGTGAAACAAGAAACTAATTTCAAAAAATAAGAAAACAAACACATGGATGTTAAACAACATGCTACTATAAAACTAGTGAGTCAATGAAATCAAAGAAGCCAGAAAAATCCTTGGGGCAAATGCAGATGGAAACATAATGTTCTAAAATATATATAGGATTTAGTAAAAGCAGTTCTAAGAAGGGCATTAATAGAAATATGAGCCTTCCTCAAGAAATAAGAAAAGTCTGAAATAAACAGCCTAATCTACCATAGATACCACTTAGATGTCAGAGAAGAAGGGCATGTCCTCATCTTCTCATGAGACTATCAAAATTGCAAATAGCTACTGCAGAGGCATTAATAGGAGAATTCTGGAACCCCACATCCAGGGGCAAAGAAGAAGCTGCAACAAGATGGTGGAAGGGATTCAATGGCATTTAAAATCAAACCTCATTCCCACCAGAGATTCTTGGAGGGCAAAAACAAAACCTTGTGCATATCAGGATCCCAGGAAAAGAGCAGTAACTGCCATAAGAGACTGAGCAAGATCAGCCTTGAGTGTTCAACAGTCCCCTGCACAGGCAAGGACCAGCAGTGGCATGACATGTAGACAGGACAGCAGCAGTCATGGGAAGTATGGTGTGTGGCATAAATCCTCTCAGAGGTGGTCACCACTAGCCCTACTAAAGAGCTTCTGGGTGGGCAATCCACAAACTGGAGAACAATTATACCAAAGAAATTATCACACTATTGCAAAAGTTCTAGGCCCTTCCCAGCCTGGGCACCAGGAGAATCCCCAGAGAATCTGCCTTTGAAAGTCAACAGTATTTGATTATAGAATTTCCACAGGACTGGAGAAACAGAAGCTTGGAAGGCCCAAATAAAACCACATGAGCACCAAGACCCAAGAGAACAGAGCAGTGACCTGAGAAGAGACTAAGCCTGTCTTGCCAACAAGTATTTGCAAGTCTCTGGCAAAAGTGTGGGTTGACAGTGGCCTGCCATGGGGTCAGGGTCACTGACAACAATGGTCCTACAAGGCACAGCATGCTGGCATAAATCCTTGTGGAGGAAGTCACCGTTAGACTGTTATGCCTACCACAGTTTGGGTAAACTGCAGGAAGGGAACACAGACCCACTCATCAACAGAAAATTGGATTAAAGATTTACTAAGCATGGCCTTGCCCACCAGAACAAGACCCACTTTTCCCTACTCCCAGTCCCTCCCATCAGGAAGTCTCCACAAACTTTTACCCTCATTATCTGAGGGCAGACAGAATGAAAACCATAACTACAGAAAGCTAATCAAAATGATCAAATGGATCACAGTTTTGTTAACTTAATGAAATTATGAGTCAGACTGTGTAGCACCTCCCAAGATGGACAGGTCATGTTGGAAAGTTCTGACAAAACACAGCCCACTGGAGAAGGGAATGGAAAACCACTTCAACTTTCTTGCCTTGAGAACCCCTTAAAAAGTATGATAAGGATAAAAATATGACACTGAAGGATGAAGTCAATATTACAGAAGAAGAGCAGATACATATATCTCCAGAAGAAATGAAGAGGCTGAGCCAAAGTGGAAATAACATCAAGTTGTGGATATGTCTGGATGTGAAAATAAAGTCTGATGCCATAAAGAAAAATATTGCCTAGGAACCTGTAATGTTAGGTCCCATGAATCAAGATAAGTTGGAAGTGGTTAAACAGGAGATGGCAAAAGTGAATATCAATATTTTAAAAATCAGTGAACTAAAAGGGATGCGAATGAATGAATGTAATTCACATGAGCATTAGACTACTACTGTGGGCAAGAACCACTTAGAAGAAATGGAATAGCCATCATAGTTGACAAAAGATTGTGAAAGGCAGTGCCTCTGTGCAATCTCAAAAACAACAGAATGATCTCAGTTTGTTACCAGGGCAAACCATTCAATATCAAAGTAATCCAAATCTATGCCCGAACCACTAATGCCAAAGAAGCTGAACTGAATAGTTCTATAATGTCTTATAAGACTGCTAGAACTGGCAGCAAAAAGTTTTTTGTCATAGGGAACTGGAATGCAAAATTAGTCAGTCAAGAGAGTACCATGCAAGTTTGGCCTTGGAGTAAAGTGAAACAGGGTGCGAAGCACAGCTTTGCGAAGATAATGAACTGATCATAACAACCACCTTCAAGAACACAAAACATTGCACATGGAAATCACAGTGGTCAACACCCTAATCTGATTATACACTTTGTAGTCAAAGATGGAGAAGCTCTAGAATGTCAGCAAAAAGAAGAACCAGCGCTTAACAAGGCTCAGGTCATGAACACTTTATTGTGAAATTCAGACATAAATTGAAGAAAGTTGGGGAAATTATTAGGCCATTCAGGAATCAGTTAGTTCAGTCATGTCCAACTCTTTGCAACCCCACGGACTGCAGCATGCCAGGCTTCCCTGTCCATCACCAAATGCCAAAGCCTACACAAACTCATGTTCATTGTGTCAGTGATGCCATCCTACCATCTCAGCCTCTGTTCTCCCCCTTCTCCTCCAGCCTTCAATCTTTCCCTGCATCAGGGTCTTTTCAAATGAGTCTGTTCTCCATATCAGGTGGCCAAAGTATTGAAGTTTCAGCTTCAGCATCAGTCCTTCAATGAAAATTCAGGACTGATTCCTTTAGGATGGACTGGTTGGATCTCCTTGCTGTCAAGGGACTCTCTAGAGTCTTCTCCAACACCACAGTTCAAAAACATCAATTCTTTGGCACTCAGCTTTCTTTATAGTCCAACTTTCACATTCATACATGACTACTGGAAAAACCATAGCTATGGAAAAACATACTGGAAAAAACCATTCAGGCAAAGCCTAATCAAATCCTTTATGATTACAGTGAAAGTGACAAATAGATTCAAGCTATTAGATCAGATAGAACTAAGACCTGAAGAACTGCTTTGTACAGGAGGCAGTGATCAAAACCATCTCCAAGCAAATATGCACAAAAGCAAAATGGTGCCTGAGGAGGCCTTAAAAATAGCTCTGAAAGAATAGAAGTGAAAGGCAAAACAAGAAAGAAAAGATGTACCCATCTTAATGCAGAGATCCAAAGAATAAAATGGGAGATAAATGGCAACGATGACCCTATATGTAAGACAGCAAAAGAGACATGGATGTAAAGAACAGACTTTTGGACTTTGTGGGAGAAGGCAAGGGTGGGATGATTTGAGAGAATAGCACTGAAACATGTATACTACTATATGTGAAACAGATCACAAGTCCAGGTTCAATGCACAAGACAGGGCACTCAGGGCCAGTGCATTGTAACAGGATGGGGTGGGGAGAGAGATTGGAGCGGGGTTCAGGATGGGGGACACATGTATACCTGTGGTTGATTCATGTGAATGCATGGCAAAACCCATTAAAATATCATAAAGTAATTAGCCTCCAATTAAAATAATTTTTTAAAGGCCTTCTTAAGCAGTGGAAAGACATGGAGGAAAGCAATAAATGGGAAAGACTAAAGATTTATTCAAGAAAATTAGAGATACCAAGGGAAAATTTCATGCAACAATGGACACAATAAAGGATAGAAACATTACAGACCTAACAGAAGCAAAAATACAAATAAAGGATGGCAAGAAGATGCAGAAGAAGTTTACAAAAAAGGTCTAAATGACCCAGAGAACTATGATGGTGTGGTCACTCATCTAGAGCCAGACATCCTGGAGTGTGAAGTGAGGTGAAGTGGGCCTTAGGAACCATTAATACAAACAAACTAGCAGAGGGGATGGAATTAAGCTGCCCTATTTCAAATCCTAAAGATGATACAAAGTGCTGAACTCAATATGCCAGCAAATTTGGAAAACTCAGTTGTAGCTACAGGACCAAAAAAAGGTCAGTTTTTATTCTAATCTGAAAAAAGGGCAATGCTAGATAATGTTCAAACTGCTGCAAAACTGCACTTATTTCACATGCTAGCAAGGTAATGCTGAAAATCCTTCCAGCTAAGCTTCAACAATATCTGAACTGAGAACCTCCAAATGTTCAAGCTGGATTTAGAAAAGGCAGAGGAACTAGAGATCTAATTGCCAGCATCCCTTGGGTCATAGAAAAAGCAAGGGGATTTCAGAAAAACATCTATTTCTGCTTCATTGACTATGCTGAAGATTTTGAATATAGTTTAGACATACTTCTTTTCCTATTTGGAACCAGTGTGTTGTTCCATGTCCAGTTCTAACTGTTGCTTCATGACCTGCCTCATAANTAGAAAAAGCAAGGGGATTTCAGAAAAACATCTATTTCTGCTTCATTGACTATGCTGAAGATTTTGAATATAGTTTAGACATACTTCTTTTCCTATTTGGAACCAGTGTGTTGTTCCATGTCCAGTTCTAACTGTTGCTTCATGACCTGCCTCATAATCAGCAAACAAGTCCAAAATGCAGTACTTGAATGCAATCTCAGAAATTACAGAATGATCTCTGTTCATTTCCAAGGCAAATCATTCAATATACGGTAATCCAAGTCTATGCCACAACCAGTAATGCTGAAGAAGCTGAAGTTGAATGAATTTATGAAGACCTACAAGACCTTTTAGAACTAACACCCAAAAAAGATGTCCTTTTCACTATAGGGGACTGNAATCCTCAAGAAAAAGAAATTCAAAAAAGCCAAATGGCTGTCTGAAGAGGCCTTACAAATAGCTGTGAAATGAAGAGAAGTGAAAAGCAAAAGAGAAAAGGAAAGATATTCCCATTTGAATGCAGATTCCCAAAGAATAGCACGGAGAGATAAGAAAGCCTTCCTCGCAGATCAGTGCAAAGAAATAGAGGAAAACAATAGAATGGGAAAGATGAGAGATCTCTTAAAGAAAATTAGAATTACCAAGGAGACATTTCATACAAAAATGGGGTCAAGAAAGAGCAGAAATGGATGGACCTAACAGAAGCAGAAGATATTAAGAATAAGAAGAGGTAGTAAAAATACACAGAATAACTGTACAAAAAAGATCTTCACGACCCAGATAATACTATGGTGAGATCACTCACCTAGAGCCAGACATCCTGGAATGTGAAGTCAAGTGGGGCTTAGGAAGTATAAGCTAGGGGATATGATGGAATTCCANATACACAGAATAACTGTACAAAAAAGATCTTCACGACCCAGATAATACTATGGTGAGATCACTCACCTAGAGCCAGACATCCTGGAATGTGAAGTCAAGTGGGGCTTAGGAAGTATAAGCTAGGGGATATGATGGAATTCCAGTTGAGCTATTTCAAATCCTAAAAGATGATGCTTTGAAAGTGCTGCACTCAATATGTCCACAAATTTGAAAAACTCAACAGTGGCACCAAACTCAAAAAGGTCAGTCTTCATTCCAATCCCAAAGAAAGGCAATGCCAAAGAATGATCAAACTACCACACAACTGCACTCATCTCACACGCTAGTAAAGTGATGCTCAAAATTCCCCTTCCAGGCTTCAGCAAAACATGAACCATGAACTTGCCTATATTCAAGCTGGTTTTAGAAAAGGTAAAGGAACCAGAGATCAAGTAGCCAACATTCACTGGATCATCAAAAAAGCAAGAGAGGTCCAGAAAAATATCTATTTCTGTTTTATTGACTATGCCAGAGCCTTTGACTGTGGGGATCCCACTAAACTGCGGAAAATTCTGAAAGAAATGGGAATACCAGACCTGACCTGCATCTTGAGAAACAACACAACTGAAATTTAAAATACTCTAGAATGAATCAATAGCAGAATATCTGAAGCAGAAGAATGAATAAGTAAGCTGGAATATAAAAGAGTGGAAATAACTTCTGAAGAGCAGAATAAAGTAAAAAAGAATGAAAAGAGCTGAGGACAGTTTCACAGACCTCTGGAACCATATCAAATGCACGAACATTTGAATTTCTGGGTTCTGAGAAAAAGAAGAGAAAAATAAAATTTTATCATACAATTTTTGAAGAGATTATAGTTGAAAATTTCCCCAACATGGAAAAGAAGATATCCAATCAAGTCCAAGAGGCACAATAAGTCCCAAAAGGATAAACCCAAGGAGAAACACACAAAGACATGTACTAACAAGACGAAACACAAAGAAAGAATATCAAAAGCAGCAAGGAAGAAGCAACAAATAACATACAAGGGAAACCCCATATGCTTAACAGGTGATCTTAAACAAAAACTCCACAGGCCAGAAGGGAAAGGCATAATATATTTAAAGTACTTAATGGGAAAAAATCTACAACCAAGACTGCTGTACCCAGCAAGGATCTCACTCAAACTTTATGGAGAAATAAAAAGCTTTTCAGACAAGCAAAAGTTAAGAAAATTCAGTACCACCAATCCACCTTTGCAACAAATGTTAAATGGACTTATGTAGTCAAGAAACACAGCAGAAGAAAATAGATCTACAAAATCAACCCCAAATAATTAGAAAATGGCAATAGGAATGTATATGGGTTAATTGCTCCAGCCAAAAGACACAGACTGGCTGACCTGATACAAAGACAAGACCCTATATATGCTGTCTAGAAGAAACCACTTCAGACCTAAAGACACTCTAGACTGAAAGTGAGAGGATGGAAAAGTATATTCCGTATAAATGGAAAGCAAAGGAAGGCTGAAATAGAAATCCTCATATCACACAAAATAGACCTTAAAATGAAGATTACAAGAGACAAGGAAGGACACCACACAATGATCAAGGGATTAATCCAAAAGAAAGACATCACAATTGTAAATATCTATGCCGACAACATAGGAGCACCTCAATACATAAACACTGCTGCTGCTTCTGCTGCTAAGTCGCTTCAATCGTGTCCGACTCTGTGTGATCCCATAGATGGCAGCCCACCAGGCTCCGCCGTCCCTGGGATTCTCCAGGCAAGAACACTGGAGTGGGTTGCCATTTCCTTCTCCAGTCCATCAAACTGAAAAGTGAAAGTGAAGTCGCTTAGTCGTGTCTGACCCTCAGCGACCCCATGGACTGCAGCCTAGCAGGCTCCTCCACCCATGCGATTTTCCAGGTATAAACACTAACAGACATAAAAAGAGAAGTTGACAATAACACAATCAGAGTAGGAGACTTTAATACCCCACTCACACCAATGGAAAGATCATCAAAACAGAAAATTATAAGATGGATCTCACTGATATTTTCAGGACATTCCATCCAAAAGCAGAAGAATATATCTTCTTCTCAAGTGCAAATGGAACATTCTCTAGGATAGACCACATCTTGGGTCACAAATCAAACCTCAGTAAATTTAAGAAAATTTAAATCTTATCAGGCATCTTCTCTGACCACAATGCTATGAGACTAGATATCACTTACAAAGAAAAAATAAAAAATAAACCATAAGAAACACAAACACGTAGAGATTAAATAACTCTTTTCTAAATAACCAATTGGTTTCTGAAGAAATCAGAAGGGAAGTCAAAAAATTTCTAGAAACAAATGGCAATGAAACACAACTCAAAATCTATGGGATATAGCAAAAACAGTTCAAAGAGGAAAGTTTATAGCAATATAATCCTACCTCAAGAAGCAAGAAAAATATCTAATAGAGAACCTAACTTTACATCTAAAGCAACTGGAAAAAAAATAGTAGAAATCATAAGTATCCAAGCAGAAATAAATGAAAATGGAATGAAAAAATAATAGTGAAGATTAATATGGAAATAGAACTGCCATATGACCCAGCAATCTGACTGCTGGGCATACACACCAAGGAAACCAGAACTGGAAGAGACACGTGTACCCCAGTGTTCACTGCAGCACTGTTCATAATAGCCAGGACATGGAAGTAACCTAGATGTCCATCAGCAGATGAATGGATAAGAAAACTGTGGTACATATACACAATGGAGTATTACTCAGCCATAGAAAAGAATATGTTTGAATTACTTCTAATGAGGTGGATGAAACTGGGGCCTATTATACAGAGTGAAGTATGCCAGAAAGAAAAACACCAATACAGTATACTAACACATATATATGGAATTTAGAAAGATTCAGAAAACAAAGATCATGGCATCTGGTCCCATCACTTCATGGGAAATAGATGAGGAAACAGTGGAAACAGTGTCAGACTTTATTTTGGGGGCTCCAAAATCACTGGAGATGGTGACTGCAGCTATAAAATTAAAAGATGCTTACTCCTTGGGAGAAAAGTAATGACCAACCTAGATAGCATATTTNAGATGCCATGATCTTCGTTTTCTGAATGTTGAGCTTTAAGCCAACTTTTTCTCTCTCCTCTTTCACTTTAGGTAGTGAAACCTAGCAGGACCCTGCAAGGCCCTCCCAGGTAAAATAAAAACCCCTCCATTTCTTATTGATAGAAAGAAAAAACGGGGGTGTGGTAGGAAGGC
Source organism: Neotragus pygmaeus (assembly GCA_006410875.1). Taxonomy (NCBI): domain Eukaryota; kingdom Metazoa; phylum Chordata; class Mammalia; order Artiodactyla; family Bovidae; genus Neotragus; species Neotragus pygmaeus. Next base: position 9,208 of record SJYV01003479.1, read on the forward strand.
TTATGTCTCCTAGGCCTTCTCTGAGTTCCAAAGAGCAGGCTCAAGCAGTTAATGATTAGGACAACATGGACACAGGACTCCTAGTCCCTCCGGAAGGCATGTAGATAACAATTTGATGTTTATCTTTGAGCTGTTTTGCAGAAAATAAGACCTGTACCCAGGTGGAGGATGGGGACAGCATCCTGACCAGGAGCACGCAGACACCAGACTAGCTGGAAGCAGAAAGCTGATGATGGAGATTTCGGAAACAACTGCCTGTTACCTCCCCACCAACCAATCAGAAGAATCACAAGCTGATCACTCATCCTACACCTCTCTCCTTTTCACCCTTCCTGCCTCTAAAAACCCTGTGCCCCAGCCAGCTAACCAGATGGACTTGGGACAGATCTAAGTCTCTGTTTTCCGTGTTGGCACCTCCTCGATTAACTTCCTCTGCTCCAAACTCTGTGTGGGGGTGTATGAGCTTGGATCTGACTACAAGAAAAGACATTAATTAACTTTCTCATTCCTCCCTCTCTATATAAAGGCCATACTTTCTTACCACATTAGCCCTTGCCTCCCAATATTAATGAGAAACCACTTTTTTTTTTTGCAACCTGTGGTTGGGGAGGCCCTGCTGAATTAGAACTAGGCAATATTTGCAACAGTTGCATGTGGTAGCCAAGAAATATTTTGCAATGTGAAATCATTCATGTTCCTCTTAAATTCATGTATAGGTAGATGTAACACAGGACTGATGCTAAAGCTGAAACTCCAGTACTTTGGCCACCTCATGTGAAATGTTGACTCATTGGAAAAGACTCTNGAACTAGGCAATATTTGCAACAGTTGCATGTGGTAGCCAAGAAATATTTTGCAATGTGAAATCATTCATGTTCCTCTTAAATTCATGTATAGGTAGATGTAACACAGGACTGATGCTAAAGCTGAAACTCCAGTACTTTGGCCACCTCATGTGAAATGTTGACTCATTGGAAAAGACTCTGATGCTGGGAGAGATTGGGGGAAGGAGGAAAGGGGGACAACAGAGGATGGCTGGATGGTAGCACCGACTCGATGGATGTGAGTTTGAGCGAACTCCGGGAGTTGGTGATGGACAGGGAGGCCTGGTGTGCTGGGATTCGGGGGGTCACAAAGAATCAGACATGACTGAGTGACTGATCTGATCTGAACACACATTAGGCATGGATCTGATTCTTGGCATCAGCAGCTCGAGGCTGAATGCTAGGCATGGATCTGATTCTTGGCATCAGCAGCTCGAGGTTGAATGCTAGCATGGTGACTGATTTACAGCTTTACAAACTTTTGAACAAGCCTTAATCCATTGATTAAATTTCCCAAATGTTAATTTTAAAGAGTCAGCTTTATTTGAAAGATTTTGATGTATAATGTTTAGTTATTTAGAACAGTGGTCTGTGGGCCTTCATTTGTTCGTGCGCAGAAATGCTAGGGTCAGCCCCTGTGTGGGCGAAGGGTGAACAGGGAGGGCCAGCAAACGGCAGGACGCGGTCTTTCTTTCACCCAGAGCAATTCAGCTCCGGCCTAACCTGCATGCCTCCTGAAGCAGAGCCATAGACAGCGAGTGTGATATACACACACTCGTATAAGTGCCCTGCTTACAAACCTGCAAGTTGTGAACGTGTGTTCCATCAGCATCAGGCGGGAAATTGCAGCTTGCCCTCCATCTCCTGAGCCCCTTCAGCTCTACCATCTCCCACCTCTTCTCAGCCCTCCAGTCCGTAACTCTTGGCTGTTCACTCGACGCCAGCCCCTGTATGCCAGCTGCTGTACTGTACTACTGTACTTTTCAAGGTACTGTGCTGTAAGATTAGAAATGTTTGCTTTATTTTTTGTGTTTGTTTTTAATGTATTATTTGTGTGAAAAGTAATGTAAACCGACCACAGTACAGCACTATACAGCCAGTTGTGTTAGTTGAGTGCCCAGGCTCACTTTGTTGGACTTAGGAATATACCAGACTTACAAAGGCACGCTCTGAACAGCCCTCATTTGTATGTAGGGGACTGACTGTAATAAGAAACATATGCTTGATCTCTATCTCCATTTCTGGTGACACAGGTCATAAAAACTCCTGGGAGCTCCAAAGTGATACTTGTCTTTTTGTAGACTAATGAGATGTCCCTTGGCTGGGGGCTCCTGGATACCCTCAGAATGGGGACCGACTTTGGTATCAGAAGGTTGAAAATTTCAGCTTCACCCCCTCATCTCTGGGAAGGGAACTGGTGCTAGAGATTGACTTGGTCACTAATGACGAACAATGATTTAATCAGCCATGCCCAGGGAAGAGTGCTTTCGGTGAAGTCGGAGTTGGGACATGTGGAGGTGCTGGGTAGGTGGCCGATCCAAAGAAGGCATGGAAGTCCTGTGCTCTTTCCCACATATCTTGCCCTGGGCATCACTGCTATCTGACTATTCCTGAATTGTATCTTTTTATACTAAACTGGTAATCTAGTAAGTAAATGATCTGAATTCTGTGAGCTGTTCTAATAAATGGTCAAACCCAAAGAAGGGGTACTGGGAGTCTGTGATTTAGAGCTGGTGAGCTGGATGCACAGGGGACGAGCTGGACTTCTGGGGACAGTCTTGTGGGTCTGAGTCCTTAACCTGCAGAATCTGATGCTCAACCTGATTGGTGTTGAAACCAAGTCCCCCTAAATCCAAGTGTCCTTACTGAGTTTATGATGAATCTCTCTATCCAAACTTTTACTTCCTTTCTTGTTCAACCCTTGTTTCCCCCATAATAGAGGGGTATCAAAGAAAAGGGGAGATTGAAACTGAGCAGGACCCGGCAAGGTCTTTGCACCTTTCTAAGCCTTTCCTTGAGTTCCAAAGAGCAGGCTTAAGCAGTCAATAAGTAGGACAATACAGACGCAGGACTCCTAGTCCCTCCGGAAGGGATGTAGATAGTAATTTGATGGTTATCTTTGAGTTGTTCTGCAGAAACTAAGACCTGTACCCATTGGAGGATGGGGACGGCATGCTGACCACAAGCATGTAGACCCTACACTAGTTGAAACCAGAAGGTTGATGATCAAAATTTCTGAAATATGCCCGTTACACCACCACCACCAAGTCAGAAGGAGGTCCACGAACTGATCTCGCATCCTAGGACCCTCTCCCCTAACACTTACTTTTAAAACCCTTGCTGAACGCTGTTGGGGAGCTCTCGTCTTTTGAGCATGAGTTGCCTGTTCCTCCCGCTTGGTGCCTACAATAAATGCTGGACTTTGCTTCCCCACAACCCAGCGTCAGTATACTGGCTTTGCTGTGTATATGGCAAGTAGATCCAAGTTTGGTTCCATAAGAGTATCAGAATGGAACTGAATTGTAGGATACCCAGTCGGTGTCTTGGGCTTCCCAAGTGTACAGTGGTAAAGAACCCACCTGCCAATGCAGGAAACTCAGGGGACATGGGCTCAATCCCTGGGTCAGGAAGATCTCCTGGAGAAGGCCATGGCCACCCACCTCAGTACTCTTGCCTGGAGAATCCCATGGACGGAGGAGCCTGGAGGGCTACAGCCCATGGGGTCGCAAAGAGTCGGACACGACTGAGTGACTGAGTACACGCAGCTGGTGTCTGGAAAGTCAGAGAACTGCTTGGTGTGGGAGAAAATCCACACACTTTGTGGCCAGAAGTATGTGAGCAGAGGAGAGAGAAATGAAAGTTTCCCTTCCGAGGAGTAAGTGGAGTGCCTCCCCTGGGAAGGGGTGAGTGGTCCTCACCCTTCTCATCCCCAAGCTGCCGCTTGTGGCAGGCAGGGGTGTGTCTCACTCTCCTCCCAAGAGGCCATCCAAGTAGTTTCTCCAAGCACACCCTGCACTCATCCTCACACAGTACAATTTTCTCCACCTTTTTATTAATGCATTTCAAGGATGGTTTGGAACCTCCATGAACTGAGATCTTCAGCAGCCCTCCCCAGCCTGCCCTTCCATCTGTCCCTGGCACAGTGTCGAGAGAAGTTTGTCAGGAAAGAGCCAGAGAAGCAATCAGAGCAGTGTAGGGTGCTGGTAAAGGAGCTGTCCTGGTTTTGTCGTTGTTCAATTGCTAAATCGTGTCCGACTCTTTGTGACCCCATGGACCACAGCCTGCCAGGCTTTCCCAAGCCTCACCATCTCCCGGAGTTTGCCCAAGTTCATGTCCACTGAATCAGTGACGCCATCCAACCATCTCACCCTCTGTCGCCGACTTCTCCTTCTGCCTTCAGTCTTTCCCAGCTTCAGGGTCTTCTCCAATGAATTAGTTGTTTGCATCAGGTGGCCAAATGACTGGAGCTTCAGCTTCAGCATCAGTTCTTCCAAAGAGTATTCGGGGTTGATCCTTTAAGATTGACTGGTTTGATCTTGCTGTCCAAGGGATTCTCAAGAGTCTTCTCCAGCACCACAGTTTGAAAGCATCATTTCTTTGGTGCTCAGCCTTCTTTCTTGTCCAGCTCTCACATTCATACATGACTGCTGAAAAGACCATAGCCTTGACTATATGGACCTCTGTTGGCAAAGTGATGTCTTTGCTTTTAACACACTGTCTAGGTTTGTCATAGCTTTCCTGACAAGAAGCAACCATCGTCTAATTTCATGGCTGCAGTCACCAACCACAGTGATTTCAGAGCCCAGGAAGAGGAAATCTGTCACTGCTTCTGACTTTCCCCCTTCTATCTGCCATGAAGTTATGGGACCAGATGTCCTAGTTTTACCACTTGCTTACTGTGTGACCTTGGGCAAGTTCTCTAACTTCTCTTCCCTCAGTCTCCCTAGCTGTAAAGTGGGGATAATAGGATAATAGTAATAAATTTTACTCGTTGGATTGTTATGCACATTCAATCTGTTCACATTTAGATGAACTAAATATTAGATGAAACAAACTTGCTTCTAAGGGTTCTCCTATTATAGTAATCATCACCATCTGTTTAATGAGAAGTGGGGTGGTGAGGAAGGAAAGACAGACTCTTGCATTATATAGATATTTCAGTTGATAGCAAGTTACATCCCCCTTCTCAAGATACCAACATGCAAAAATATGTCTCTATCAGATTCACGAAATAGCTCCTCCCCCCGCATTAGATACACGAGGAAATGAGTGGCCTGGGTCAGGAAGATGCCCTGGAGAAGAAACTGGAAATTCACGCCAGTGCTCTTGCCTGAAAAGTCCCATGGACAGAGGAGCCTGGAGGCTACAGTCCATGGGGTCGCAAAGAGTCGAACACAAGTTAGTGCCGAGCATACACACAGAGGCATAAGGTGACATGGTGAAAAGGGGAGGTTTCGATAACCAGGGAAAGGCACCACTCTGAAATGATTCGCTTCCTAAGAAAACCACTTTATATATATTTCTGGCCATTTTATGCAAGCCACGGCTGAGCTCTGTGTCTGACAACTAATACGTGATCTTCTGCCTGAGCCGCCACAAGCATACACCAGCAGAGCAAACAGTCTGAATTAAGGACTTTGTGTCTGGACGGAGGAAATGCCCCCAGAATATTTGCCTACGTCCAGATCCTGTTTTGTTATCTTGTGCAACTTACGTAACCTCTTTGGACTTCAGTCCCCTTGTGGGAAGAGCCGGGGCTACAACGTGTGTCTCTGAGACGGTGCGTGAGGTGAACACGGGTCATGTTCCCCACGGCTCCTGGTTCACAGAAAGCGTGCAAGAAAGTGTAAACACTGTTATTTTTTAAGGGGTTATTAGGGGTTGAACCATATGAAAACTATGGACTTTGGAGATTAAAAAGAAAGTTGAATATCATTCCATTTCACCTGGTTCATCCAACTATTGTATTAATAGAAAAATCACCTGGTCTGTGGTTGGCAAGCAGGGAAAGACATGTCACTCCCTTTTTGCTGGGGAAAAATGGAGGCCCAGAGAGAATGACTTGCCCAGGGCCACGTGACAGTGAGGAAATTGAGACTGCCAGCCTCCCCCCGTTCTCTCCCATCCCTCTGTCACTGACCCAGCACCAGGCTGCTGGTCATTGTGAAATATGGCTGTCCTTGATTCGCTGGGGACAGAGTGAACGCAGGCCTGGGTTTTCCCCTGGGGATGCCCTCCTTAGCTATGTTGGGAAAAGCTGTCTTCTGTCCCTGACACTTTCTACCTGCTCTTGCTGGGAACAAGCTGGCCCCATTTCACTGGCTTCCCTGGTCAGGTCACAGAGGCCTCCTGGAAGGGAGCCTGTGCCGAGGGTGCTGAGCAGCGTAGCTTTAGCATAACTCCTTTTCTCTTTTCCCTCTGGCCCTTCTTCCTGCCTCTCTCACCTTTCGAGTCTTCACGGCTGATGACTCTCTGGAACACAGACTAGGTTGCACCCCTCTGACCTGTCCTCTCAGTTTGGTCAGTTCGCCCTGGACAGCTCCACTCGAGTGCCCCATCACAGCAGACTCCATCTGGCCAACGCAAACCCTGCTCTCCTGTACAAACCCGCACCTTGTCCTATTCCCAACCCAATACCCCAGGCTTCCCCGGACCCTCCNGCCTCGAACTTGGACTGGTCTTCTATTTCACATATGCTAATACACCCGTTTTAATGCTATTCTCTCAAATCATCCCACCCTTACCTTCTCCCACAGAGTCCAAAAGTCTTTTCTTTACATCTGTGTCGCTTTTGCTGTCTCACATATGGGGTCATTGTTACCATCTTTCTAAATTCCATATATATGCATTAATATACTGTACTGGTGTTTTTCTTTCTGTCTTAATTCACTCTCTATAATAGGCTCCAGTTTTATCCCTTTCATTAGAACTGATTCAAATGCATTCTTTTCAATAGCTGAGTAATATTCCATTGTGTATATGTACCACAACTTTCTTATCCATTCATCTGCCAGTGGACATCTAGGTTGCTTCTCTGAGCTGGCTATTGTAAACAGTGCTGCAATGAACATTGGAGTACATATGTCTTTCAATTCTGGTTTTCTCGGTGTATATGCCCAGCAGTGGGATGGCTGGGTTGTATGGCAATCCTATTTTCTGTTTTTGAGGGAATCTTCACCCTGTTCTCCATAGTGGCTGTACTAGTTTGCATTTCCACCGACAGCATAAGAGGATTTCCCTTTTCTCCACACCCTTTCCAGCACTTATTATTTGTAGACTTTTTGATACCAGCCATTCAGACCAGGGTGAGATGGTACCTCATTGTGATTTTGATCTGCATTTCTCTGATAATGAGTGGTATTGAACATTTTTTCATGTGTTTCTTAGCCACCTGTATGTCTTCTTTGGAGAAATGTCTGTTTAGTTTTTGGCCCAGTTTTTGATTGGGTCATTTATTTTTCTGATAGCATGAGCTATTTCTTTATTTTTGAGATTAATTCTTTGTCAGTTGATTCGTTTGCTATTATTTTCTCCCATTCTGAAGCCAATCTTTTCACTTTGCTTATAGTTTCCTTCATTGTTCAAAAGCTTTTAGGTTTAATTAGGTCCCATTTGTTTATTTTTGCTTTTATTTCCATTACTCTGGGAGGTTGGTCATAGAAGATCTTAATGTGATTTATGTTAGAGAGCATTTTGCCTATGTTTTCTGCTAGGAATTTTATAGTTTCTGGTCTTACATTTAGATCTTTAATCCGTTTTAAGTTTTTTTTGTGTATGGTGTTAGAGTGTTCTAGTTTCATTCTTTTACAGGTGGTTGACCAGTTTTTCCAGCACCACTAAAGAGATTGTCTTTTCTCCGTTGTATATTTTTTCCTCCTTTGTCAAAGAAGGTGTCCATAGGTGCATGGATTAATCTCTGGGCTTTCTATTTTGTTCCAATGATCTCTATTTCTGTCTTTGTGCCAGTACCATACTGTCTTGATGACTATAGCTTTGTAGTATAGTCTGAAGACAGGCAGGTTGATTCCTCCAGTTCTGTTCTTCCTTCTTTCTCAAGATTGCTTTGTCTATTCGAGGTTCTTTGTATTTCCATACAAATTGTGAAATTATTTGTTCTAGCTCTGTGAAAAATACCACTGGTAGCTTGATAAGGGTTGCATTGAATCTGTAGATTGCTTTGGGTAGTATACTCATTTTTACTATATTGACTCTTCCAATCCATGAACACGGTATATTTCTCCATCTATTAGTGTACTCTTTGATTTCTTTCCCCAGTGTTTTATAGTTTTCTATATATAGGTCTTTGGTTTCTTTAGGTAGATATATTCCTATGTATTTTATTCTTTTCGTTGCAATGGTGAATGGAATTGTTTCCTTAATTTCTCTATTTTCTCATTATTAGTGTATAGGAATGCAAGGGATTTCATGTATTAATTTTACATTCTGATACTTTATGATATTCATTGATTAGCTCTAGTAATTTTCTGGTGGTGTCAAGGTTTTCTATGTAGAGGATCATGTCATCTGCAAACAATGAGAGTTTTACTTCTTTTCCAAGCTGGATTCTTTTATTTCTTTCTTTCTTTCTTTTTTTTTTAATCTGATGGCTGTGGCTAAAACTTCCAAAACTATGTTGAACAGTAGTGGTGAGAGTGGGCACCCTTTTCTTGTTCCTGACTTTAGCAAAAATGCTTTCAATATTTCACCATTGAGGATAATGTTTGCTATGGGTTGATCATATATGGCTTGTATTATGTTGAGATATGTTCCTTCTATGCCTGTTTTCTGGCGAGAGTTTATCATAAATGTTGATTGAATTTTGTCAAAGGCTTTCTCTGCATGAGATAATAATATTATTTTTATCCTTCAATTTGTTAATGTGGTATATCACATTGAGTGATTTGCAAATATTGAAGAATCCTTGCATCCCTAGGATAAAGCCCACTTCGTCATGACGTATGATCTTTTTAATATGTTGTTGGATTCTGTTTGCTAGAATTTTCTTGAGGATTTTTGCATCTATGTTTATCAGTGATATTGGCCTATAGTTTTCTTTTCTGTGTGTCATCTTTTTTGGTTTTTGTATTAGGGTGATGGTGGCTTCATAGAGTTTGTTTGGGAGATTACCTTCCCCTGCAGTTTTCTGGAAGAGTTTGAATAGGATAGGTGTTAGTTCTTCTCTAAATTTTTGGTAGAATTTACCTGTGCTTTTGTTTGTTGAAAGATTTTTTATTACAGTTTCCATTTTTGTGCTTGTGATGGATCTGTTAAGATTTTCTATTTCTTCTTGGTTCAGTTTTTGAAGGTAATACTTTTCTAAGAATTCACCCATTTTTTTCAAGTTGTCCTATTCATTGTCATATAGTTACTGATAGTAGTCTCTTATGATCCTTTGTATTCTGTGTTATCTGTGGTGATTTCTCCATTTTCAGTTCTAATTTTGTTGATTTGATTCTTCTCCCTTTTTTATTTGATGAGTCTGGCTAATGGTTTGTCTATTTTATTTATCTTCTCAAAGAACCAGCTTTTAGTTTTGTTGATTTTTGCAATGCTGTTGCTGCTAAGTTGCTTCAGTCATGTCTGACTCTGTGTGACCCCATAGACAGCAGCCCACCAGACTCCCCTGTCCCTGGGATTCTCCAGGCAAGAACACTGGAGTGGGTTGTCATTTCCTTCTCCAATGCATGAAAGTGAAAAGTGAAAGTGAAATCACTCAGTCGTGTCCAACTCGTAGCGACCCGTGGACTGCAGCCTACCAGGCTTCTCTGTCCATGGGATTTTCCAGGCAAGAGTACTGGAGTGGGATTTTTGCTATAGTCTCCTTTTTTTCTTTTTCATTTATTTCTGCCCTAATTTTTGTGAATTCTTTCCTTCTACTAACCCTAGGGTTCTTCATTTCTTCTTTTTCTAGTTGCTTTAGGTGTAAAGTTATTTATTTGACTATTCTCTTGTTTCTTGAGGTAAGCTTCCAGTGCTATGAACCTTCCCCTTTACACTGCTTTTCAGTTCAGTTCATTTCAGTTTAGTCGCTCAGTCATGTCTGACTCTTTGTGACTGCATGGTCTGCAGCACGCCAGGCCTCCCTGTGCATCCCCAAATCTGGGAGCTTGCTCAAACTCGTGTCCATTGAGTCAGTGATGCCATCCAACCATCTAATTCTCTTTTGTCCCCTTCTCGTCTCACCTTCAATCTTTCCCAGTGTCAGGGTCTTTTCAGATGAGTCAGCTCTTCGCATCAGGTGGCCAAAATATTGGAGTTCCAGCTTCAACGTCAGTCCTTCCAATGAACACTGCTTTTACTGAATCCCGTAGGTTTGGGTTGTCATGTTTTCATTTATTTCTATGAAGATTTTTATTTCCTTATTTATTTCTTCCGTGATTTGTTGGTTATTCAGCAGCATGTTATTTAGCATCCATATGTTTGTATTTTTATAGTTTTTTTCCTGTAATTGACATCTAATCTTACTGCATTGTGATCAGAAAAGATGCTTGAAATGATTTCCGTTTTTTTGAACTTGCATTACATGAACTGTGAACTTCCTAATGTTCACTCTGGTTTTGGAAAAGGCAGAGGAACCAGAGATCAAATTGCCAACATCCGCTGGATCCTGGAAAAAGCAGGATCTATTTCTGCTTTATTGACTATGCCAAAACATTTGACTGTGTGGATCACAATCAACTGTGGAAAATTCTGAAAGAGATGGGAATACCAGACCACCTAACCTGCCTCTTGAGAAATCTGTATGCAGGTCAGGAAGAAACAGTTAGAATTGGACATGGAACAACAGACTGGTTCCAAATAGGAAAAGGAGTATGTCAAGGCTGTATATTGACACCCTTCTTATTTAAGTTCTATGCAGAGTACATCATGAGAAACTCTGGGCTGGAAGAAACACAAGCTGGAATCAAGATTGCCAGGAGAAATATCAATAACCTCAGATATGCAAATGACACCACCCTTATGCAGAAAGTGAAGAGGAGCTAAAAAAGCCTCTTGATGAAAGTGAAAGAGGAGAGTGAAAAAGTTGGCTTGAAGCTCAACATTCAAAAAAGAAGAT
>SJYV01003482.1:23-25309 GCA_006410875.1 Neotragus pygmaeus
CCAGCGGCCTGCGCTTCCCCTACAAACAGCTAGGAGCTGATTCCGCTGCCCCGGTGGCCAAGGGCTGTGGGCTCAAACTGACCCCTGGCCAAAAGGGGGTGCCCATGGAGCTAGCGCCCAGTGGACCAGGTGGGTGGGCTGGCACCTATCAGGCGGCATGTCCCGGGAGTGCCCTGGCCCCTGTGGCCCTACCCCCGCGACCTCCAACAGAGCCTGCCCAGAGCCACGCAGCTCCGAGGCCCCTGGTCAGGCTGACTGAGGCAGCATCACGGTCCCGGTCCCAGGGCCAAGGCCAGGGCACAGCCAACATGCTGGCCGTCTGCAGAGAGAGGAGGGCGGGTCGCTGCCCATCACGACTCGTGCACCCAGGATGTCAGGGGGATAAGCACAGTCTGCCCCTCAGCCCAGTGCACACAGGGGCTCCGCCAACACAGGGAGAGGAAGGTCCTTTCCAGAGGGTGCCCACCGAGCCCGGGACCTAGCTCAGCACCACACAACACGGGCCAGGGCCCCCCAGCAGGTGGGGGCTGGGGGGCTTGAAATTATTGCAGCAAGTTATCTTATCACATCTTCATTGCTCTATAGATCACACACTGTAAAATTTACCCACTTAAGTTGTCCCACGGAGTGGCTAGTACAGTCACAAGAGTTGTTCGACCACTACCACCCTGGTGCATTCTCACCCAAAGAGGCAGCCCGGTAGCCGTGAGAAGTCAGTCCCAGCCCCCCGGTGAGCTTTTAATTCACGCACACGGGGCAAGCGCAGCCGGCACTGAGCAAGGCACAGGACGCCGGCGGGTGTGCAGTCTCTAGACGCACGAAGGAGCTGGTGAACGCAGGCTTGTGCAACACAGACGCCCGGTTAACCAGCCACAGCGCACTGTCCCAAGAACAACGAATGAACGCACAAAGCCAACTCACTAGCACATGGATGTCTCCACACCTCTGACGTTTTGTGAAACTAAGGCCTGCCTCTCCCTTCAAGACGGCACCTGCCCAGCATCCTCCCAGGACAATGGAGATGGCAGAGAGCACGAACGTGGACACAGCGCGGGCCGGCCAGCGACCGGGGCACGCGGGGGAGCGCCTGACCCAGTGGCTGAGGAAGCGGAGCCGTGACGCTCCGAGACTCGGCCGGAAGCCCCTCCCGTCCGCAGGACCTTCACAGTGCCAGCTGGGCCCATGCAGCACCCAGTCAGGGAGGACAGGCGTGTCACAGCCGTCCCACGTGGCAACACACGGGGAACCACGCCCGTGATCAGATCCGGAGGCACCAAGAAGCCGGTGGGTGCCCTGGGGGCTGCAGGTGTAAAGAGGCCAGCTTAAGACTCACATTCGTATAAACATGAACTGACAACTGAGAATCACCCAACCTGTGTAGAAAACGCCAATGTGGAGAGAGAGGATGAAGCATCAGGCTCCACAGGCAGACTGCTAAGAGAAGAGAGCGTTCCAAGCTCCACTATAGCCTCAAAGTATTGGAAAGACGTCAACACATAGGAAAGTGTGAATAGGCTGCAATCAAAAGACACAGTCCTTGAAAAATTAAAAATTTGATCACTGAACATTTCGTAAAAACTCAGAAATAACCAAACCACAGAGTGGGCACAGGTGAAGGTTTAAAAAGAGAGCTAGGAGCAGGAGGAAGGGGCGCCCCCAGAGGGGAGGGGCGGCTTCCAGGCGGCAGGCCCCAGAGGCAGCACGCAGCGGCCAGACAGGCGGCATCCAGGCAGGGAGGGGCACTCGATGAAGAGGGCCTGCGATTAGGGCAGACACCACCACACGAAGGGCTAGCAGTCCCACCAGGCGTGCAAATGAGCCGGGGAGCTGCGGGGGACGAGGCAGAGCCCCGCAGCGGCGCTCTCCCGCACACGCCTCCCACACGCTTGCTGGACGCCCCACGGCCCCGCGACGAGGAAGGCAGCCTGGCCAAGGGGAAGCAGCCGCCATACGACCCTCGCTGTCCTCAACGGACCCTCAAAGACCCCAGCTGCCTCCTCCCGTCCGCCCGGTGAGCCTCCTCTCTGCTGCCTGCAGGACCCGCCCACGGCCAGCCGGCCGCAGTGTGCCCTCTGCCACTGCCGAGTACACTTGCTTTGCTGATGAGAGAGCTGGCTGGTTTATCTGAAGATTGACAACCGTGTGGACTTAATACCAAAGACTCTAATCATACCAAATAAAACTTGATGGAACCGACGGGAAAGGGACAATACTGCCTCACGGAATTCCAGAGACTAGAGTCATGCAGATATGCAAGTTGGGTTTAGAAAAGGCAGAGGAACCAGAGATCAAACTGCCAACATCTGCTGGATCATAGAAAAAGCAAGGGAATTCCAGAAAAACATCTGCTTCTGCTTCACCGACTATGCTAAAGCCTTTGTGTGGCTCACAGCACACTGTGGAACATTCTTCACAAGATGGGAATACCAGACCACCTGGCCTGCATGCAAGTCGAGAAGGAACAGTGGGAGCCAGACACTCAAAAATGGGCTGGTTCAAAATTGAGAAAGGAGTATGACAAGGCTGTATGTTGTCACCCTGCTTATTCAGCTTACATGCAGAGTACATCATGGGAAACGCTGGGCTGGAGGACTCACAAACGGGGATCAAGACTGCCGGGAGGAATACCAGCAACCGCAGGTGCAGATGACACCACTCGAAATGGCAAGAAGCGACGCAGAGCTAAAGAGCCTCTTCAGGACAGTGAAAGAAGAAAGTGGAAAAGCTGGCTTAAAACTCAATATTCGAAAAACTAAGATCCTGGCCTCCAGTCCCATCACTTCATGGCAAAGAGAAGGCGAAAAAGCGGAACAGCGACAGGCTTTATTTTCTTGGGCTCCAAGATCACTGTGGGCGTGGAATCACGCCCAAGTACCCATGGAATCACGACAGCTGCTCCTTGGAAGGGAAGCTGTGACAAACCTAGGCAACGTATTAAAAGGCAAAGATATCATATCACTTTGCTGACAAAGATCTGCATAGTCAGAGCTGTGGTTTTCCCAGTGGTCGTGTACAGAAATGAGAGCTGGACCATAAAGACTAGGCACCAAAGAATTGATGCTTTCAAACTGTGGTTGTAGAGAAGACTCTTGAGAGTTCCTCGGACTGCAAGGAGATCCAACCAGTCCATCCTAAAGGAAATCAATCCTGAATATTCATTGGAAGGACTGATGCTGAAGCTGAAGCTCCAATACTGTGGCCACTTGATGCAAAGAGCTGACTCACTGGAAAAGACCCTGATGCCGGGAAAGACTGAGNAAGGAAATCAATCCTGAATATTCATTGGAAGGACTGATGCTGAAGCTGAAGCTCCAATACTGTGGCCACTTGATGCAAAGAGCTGACTCACTGGAAAAGACCCTGATGCCGGGAAAGACTGAGGGCAGGAGGAGAAGGGGGCGGCAAAGGATGAGATGGGACGGTTAGACAGAATCACCAACTCGAACGACATGAGACTGAGTAAACTCCCAGAGTTGGTGATGGACAGGGAGGCCTGGTGTGCTGCAGTCCCTGGGGTCATGAAGAGTCGGACACGGCTGAGCGACTGAACTGAACAGACGTAAAGGAGCAACTGACGGGAACACAAGAACAGAAGACTTTTATAGTCCACTGATACTGACGGACGGCCTCCCCGAGAGTCAGGACGCACCAGAGGCCGGGTGATACCGCAGAGCGGCGAGGCTTAACTGAAACGTTCACGACGTTACATCCAAAAAAACCATAATACACATTCTTTTCAAGCACACAAGGACTAACCACGTACTAGGGCACAAAACTAACGTCAACAAACGTAAGACACAGAAATCCTCTCAAGCATCTCCTGTGAGTACAATGGCATGAACCTAGGAGTCGGTCGCGAGAGAAGGGGCGAGAAAACACCACTGCTGGAGACTAGACCGCGTGCTGCGAACGCCCAGAGGTGAGCGGCGGCCGCGAAGCACGGGCACGCAGAGCCGCCTGCGGTGCAGTCACCGCGCCACGCCTGACTCTCTGTGACCTCATGGCCAGGAGCCTGCCACGATCCTAGGTCCACGGGATTCCCTGGGTAAGAATACTGGAGTGGGTTGCCATTTCATTCTCCAGGGGATCTTCCTGATCCAGGGATCGAACCCAAAATCTGTGGGATGCAGCGAAAGCAACGCTAACAGGCACGTTCATGGGGATGGAGGCCTTCATTCAAAAACAAGGAAGACCCCGAATAAACAACCTAACTCAAGACCTAAAACGGAAGAAGAACCAGTAAAACCTGAAGGAGGCAGAAAGGAAATCAATAAAATAGACATTTTAAAAAAATAGAAATAAAAATCAATAAAACCAGAAGACAAATCTTGGTTCGAAAGAGTAAACAAAATTGGCAAACCGTTGCTAGGCTCACCAAGAAGAAAAGAGAAGCTGAATAAACGAAATAAGAAATGAAACAGCAGGGCTCTCACCCGACACTGCAGAAGTCCAGGAACGAGGAGAACGCCGCCGGCGAGTGGACGCTGGCGAGGCCGCGCGGGAGCAGGTGCCAGCAGGCCCGCCCGCAGAGGAGAGAGGAGCCAGACACGCGCAGCTCGCCAAAGCGGAACCAACCAGAAGCAGGTAGCGCGAACAGACTCGATCAAGGGAAGTGAAACAGAATCTGTAAAACAAACAAACAAACAACGACCCTCCCCACAAACAGAAGCCCGGGACCAGGTGGCTGCACAGGCGAGTTTCTACCAAACACACACAACAGGGCTTGCGACACTGGCTTGTCTCAAACTCATGCAGAAGACGGAAGAGCAGGGCACCCGCCCCAGACGCTATGACGCCAGCGCCACCCTGACACCGAAATCAGACACCCCGGAAAGGGAGATCCGGCATCTCTGAACACAAATGCAAGAATTCTCAACAAATATTAGCAAACCAAATTCGACAACAGAGATGAAGGACCACATAGCACAACCAAGCAGGACTCGCTCGTCCCAGTCTCACAAAGGACGGCTCGGCGTTTGCAAATCCATTGATGTAATGAGCCACACCAGCCAAAGAAAGGCCAAAACCCACGTGGTCATCCCAGGAGATGCAGAAAAAGCATTTGACAAAGTTCAATATTCATTCATGACAAAAAATTGTTACCAAAGGGGGAACAGCGGGAACGTATCTCAACATGATGAAGGCCATTTACGAAAACCCACAGCCTGTATAATACTCAGTGGCGAAAAGCTAAGAGCCTTCCCACTAAAATCTCGAACAAGACAAACATGCCCACTCCCACCACGTCTATTCATCATAGTACTGAAGTTTTAGCCACAGCAATCAGACAAGAAAAAAAGGTAAAAGGTATTCAAATTGGAAGGCAAAAGGTAAAACTGCCACTATATGCAGATGACATGATACCGTATATGTTAACAGAAAACCCTAAGGACTCCACACAAAAGCTACTAGATCTAAATGAATTGAGTAAAGTAGCAGGATACAATATTAACATTCAAATATCAGTTGCATTTCTTTACACTAACAATGAAATATCAGAAAAGGAATGTAAAAAAACACCAATATCTTTTAAAACAGCACCAAATATATATACCTAGGAAAATACCTGGCCAAGGAGGTGAAGACTTGTATGTTCGGAATTATAAAACATTAATAAAGTAAATCAAAGGCGATTCAAAGAAATGGGAAGATACCTCATGCTTCTGGATTAGAAGAATACTGTTAAAATGGCAACATTCAAAGCAATGCGCAGATTCCATTCAATCCCTATGAAAATATCCACGACGTTTCTCACAGAACTGGGGCAAATAACACGGAATTTTATTAGGAACCATAGGTGAAGGTGAAGGTGAAGTCGCTCAGTCGTGTCCGACTCTCTGCGACCCGTGGACTGTAAGGCTCCTCTGTCCATGGGACTCTCCAGGCAAGAATACTGGAGTGGATTGCCATCTCCTTCTCCAGGGGATCTTCCCGACCCAGGGGTCGAACCTGGGTCTCCCGCATTGGAGGCAGACGCTTTAACCTCTGAGCCACCAGGGAAGCCCATGAGGAACCATAAGAGACCCGGAACTGCGAACCCGAGGCGGGGTGGGGGTGGGGGCACTGCGGGAGGCATGGCTCTCTCAGCAGCCCTGGAACAACGTGGCAAAGCTACGGCGACCCGAACGGCGCGGCTCCGCCTCAGAGACAGACACCAGACCAACGGCGCGGAACAGGGGCCCGGAAAGAAAGCCGCACCCTCAGGGAAAGTACTCTTCAGCTACGGAGGCAAGAACATAAAGTGGGAAAAAGACCGTCTCTTCTGCAAGTGGTGCCGGGAAAGNGGTCCCTCCCCTCTGGACACAGCTAGAGAGAGTCGAGGTTGAGTGAGCATAAATGATGAGCCACAAAGACCAGCCAGGGGGATGCCAACTGCTCAGCTCCCACTCCACCCTTGTGCACACGAGACGCACCCTCCAGTGTGCAAACATTTCAAGAGGGCTTGTTAATAAGGGAACCCTCCTCTACTGCTGGTGGGAATGAAAGCTGATGGAGCCACTGTGGAAAACAGTACAGAGGTGCCTCAGAAAGCTGAAAATAGAATTACTGTATGATCCAGCACTTCCACTCCTAGACAAACACATGGAGAAAACTGTAATTCAAAAAGATACATGTATCCCTATGTTCATAGCAGCACTATTCACAATAGCCCCGACACAGAAACAACCTAAATGTCCAACCACAGAGGTGTGGATAAAGACGATGTGGCACATACACACAGTGGAACACCATTCAGCCTTGAAAAAGAATGAAATAACGCCATTTGCTCCCACATGGCTACAACTAGAGATTATCACACTAAGTGAAGGAAGACAGAAAGAGTAAGACTAATACCGTATGATATCGCTTACATGTGGAGTCTAAAATATGACACAAATGAGCTTATCTATGAAACAGAATCACAAAACAGAGAACAGACTTGTGACTGGTGGGGGACGGGCAGAGGGAAGGACTGGGAGTTTATGGTTAGCAGATGCGACTGATACATATAAAATGATAAACCACAAGCTCCTACTGAGTAGCACAGGGAATTATATTCAATATTCTGTGATAAACCATAGTGGAAAAGAATGTGCAAAACAATGTATATATATGTGTAACCAAGTCACTTTGCTGTATGGCAGTAATTAATACAACATTGTAATTAAACTATATTTCAATAAAATAATTTTTAAAAAAAATAAAAATAAAAATAAATAAAAAGCAGAAACAGACTTAAAAGATATTAAAAATGAACTTATGGTTACCAAAAGGGAAATGTGGTGGGTAGGAAAAGATCAGGAGCCTGGGACTAACATACACATACAACTATATGTAAAATAGGTAACCAACAAGAACCTACTGTATAGTACAGGGAACTCTACTCAATATTCTATGATAACCTATATGAGAAAGGGGACCAAATGATGACCTATCTGAGAAAGTGGAGGAGAAGGGGATGACAGAGGATGAGATGGATGGATGGCATCACTGACTGGTGGACATGAGTTTGAGTAAGCTTCAGGAGTTGGTGATGGACAGGGAAGCCTGGCGTGCTGCAGTCCATGGGGTTGCGAAGAATTGGACCTGAATGAGCGACTGAACTGGACTGAGTATGAGAAAACACTCTGAAAAAGAATGANGAGTTTGAGTAAGCTTCAGGAGTTGGTGATGGACAGGGAAGCCTGGCGTGCTGCAGTCCATGGGGTTGCGAAGAATTGGACCTGAATGAGCGACTGAACTGGACTGAGTATGAGAAAACACTCTGAAAAAGAATGAATATACATATATGTAAAACTGAATCACTTTTCACTGTGTACCCGAAACTAATACAACATTATAAAGCAACTATAGTCCAATAAAATTAAATACGACAGCCAGAACAATTTCCCCGTGTGTTTACAATGTGGCTCTGTAGGTTATGCTATCAGCCAGAGAACCTGAGCTGCACAGTGACACTGTGTTAGTCTGCTCACACTGCCATAAAGACACCACAGCCTGGATGCCTTAAACAACAGACATTTATATCTCACAGTTTTAGAAGCCAGATATCCAAGATCACATATGTGGTGTTATATGTAGTATGTGTATGTACAGAAACACATTTTTTTTTCTCAATTTAACTTCATGATAACCTAAAACAGATAAATGTTTCTGGTGTGTTGATGAAAGGACTCAACAGAAGGGCTATTCACTGAAGAAGTGAGTGCCTACGTTTTGCTTCCCCAGGAAAGCACACTGCATGTTAGTGAGCGTGCATGCTAAGTCGTTTCAGTCATGTCCAACTCTTTGAGACCTCATGGGCTGTGGCCTGTCAGGCTCCTCTGTCCACGGGGATTCTGCAGGTGACAATATTGGAGCGGGTTCCCATGACTTCCTCCAGGGGATCTTTTTGGCCCAGGGATCAAATCCACGGCTCTTAGTTCTCCGGCACTGGCAGGCAGATCCTTTACCACTCGCACCACCTGGGAAACCCACTCCTGACATACTGTGCTTAATTGAATATGTATTATTTAGTTCATTGACTATAACCTTGTGAACAAGGATCATATATTATTAATGTACATTGTTTTCCTTTTAAAATTCCTGGAACATGTTTGTCATGAAATAAAATGTATGCTTGCTCTTCAGCTAGACAGATGTTTCCAAAATAGGTTAAGTCTAAAATTTGCAACTCTGTCTAATTTTCTTCATTAGTTAAAGAGCATGGTACTTTTGACTCTACAAAGTACATTTCAGCACTTTCTGTTTGAATGAGCATATTCTGAATGCATGAATGCTGAAACTGTGATGTTTCAATTTTTTTAAAGGAGAGGCACCAGGTTATTTACATTATATCTGTGATATTGTCTATCTAAATAACTTTAAATGCTACAGAATCTCTAAATACTTACTGTCTCATTTCAAGAGACATTCAATTGTCTCTAGTCAAACTCAGTATATATTTAAATATTAAGTACATATTATTTGATTGCTGTGTCTGAAAGCCTTTTCTGTCTGCAGCCAAATATAACAAAGGCAAACAATTGATTTCTCTAAGTTCAAAGATATTTTCAGCTTTAACATTTCAGGGATTTCACTAGCTCAGTTCAGCCTATGCCCATAGAATGTCTTCAGGTCAGCATGTTCAGAAACAAACTTGGGTCCTTTGTCTGCATGCAGTAAAGCCAATCTATTGACAGTGGGTTGTGATGAAGGAAAGTGTAGCATTTATTGTAGAGTTCCATGCAAGGAGTCCAGGCAGCTAGCACTCAAGGTTTTTAAAGTCAGGTTGAGAGGAATATGATCAGCTCGTGGACATTCTTCTGACTGGTTGGTGGTGAAACAACTGAACTGAACTGAACTGAAGTAATCAAGAGTCAATATCATCAGCTTTCTAAGTCCAGCAGTCTGGGGTCTGCATGCTTGTGGTCAGTATACAGTTAGCTTCTTCCACTAGGTGGGGGGTTCATTATCCACATAACTACTCAAAGGACATGGCTCAGAATATTACCAATATTCTTTGCTGCTGCTGCTAAGTCACTTCAGTCATGTCTGACTCTGTCTTTGAGGAGGAACTAAATAATGTCCTCAGTTCATTCACTCAGTCATTTACGACATTTTGCAACCCCGCGGGCTGCAGCACGCCAGGCTTCCCTGTCCATCACCAACTCCCAGGGGTTGCTCAGACTCACGTCCATAAGTTGGTCATGCCATCCAACCATCTCATCCTCTGTCTTCTTCTTCTCCTGCCTTCAGTCTTTCCCAGCATCTGGGTCTTTTGCAATGAGTAAGTTTTTCACATCAACTGACCGAAGTATTGGAGTTTCAGCTTCAGAATCAGTCCTTTCAATGAACATTCAGGACTGATTTCCTTCAGAATTGACTGACTGGTTTCCCTTGTGGTCCAAAGGACTCTCAAGAATCGTCTCCAACACCACAGTTCAAAAGCATCAGTTATTGGACACTCAGTTTTCTTTATAGTCCAACTCTCAATCCATACATGACTACTGGAAAAGCCATAGCTTTGACTACATGGAACTTTGTTGTCAAAGTAATGTCTCTGCTTTTTAATATGCTGTCTAGGTTGGTCATAGCTTCTCTTTCAAGGAACAAGAATCTTTTAATTTCATGGCTGCAGTTTGGAGCCCTCCAAAATAGTCTTCTGCCATTTCCAATGTTCTCCCATCTACTTGCCATGAAATGATGGGACTGGATGATCTTAGTTTTCTGAATGTTTAGGGTTAAGCCAAATTTTTCAGTCTCATAAAGAGGCTCTTTAGTTCTTCTTTGCTTTCTGCCATAAGGATGGTGTCATCTCCATATCTGAGGTTATTGATATTTCTCTCAGCAATTTTGGTTTCAGCTTGTGCTTCAACCAGCCTAGCATTTCACATGATGTTCTCTGCATATGTTAAATAAGCAGGGTGACAATATACAGCCTTGACTTACTCCTTTCCCAATTTTGAACCAGACCATTGTTCCATGTCTGGTTCTAACAGTTGCTTCTTAACTTGCATTCACATCTCTCAGGAGACAGATCAGGTGGTCTGGTATTCCCATCTCTTGAAGAATTTTCCACAGTTTGTTGTGGTCCACACAGTCAAAGGCTTTGGCATAGTCAATAAAGCAGAAATAGATGTTTTTCTAGAGCTCTCTTGCTTTTTCAATGACCCATCGGATTTTGGCAGTTTAATCTCTGGTTCCTCTGCCCTTTCTAAATCCAGCTTGAATATCTGGAAGTTCATGGTTCAACTACTGTTGAAGCCTTGCTTGGACAATTTAGAGCATTACTTTGCTAGTATGTGAAAGTAAAGTCGCTCACTCGTCTCTGACTCTTTGCGACCCCATAGACCGTAGCTTACAATGCTTCACTGTCCATAGGATTTTCTAGGCAAAAGTACTGGAGTGCATTGCCATTTCCTTCTCCAGAGGATCTTTCCAACCCAGGGATCAAACCTGAGTCTCCCAAATTGCTAGTATGTGAGATGAGTGCAATTGTGCAGTAGTTTGAGCATTCTTTGGCATTGCCTTTCTTTGGGATTGGAATGAAAACCGACCTTTCCCAGTCCTGTGACCACTGCTGAGTTTTCCAAATTTGCTGGGATGCTGAATGCAACACTTTCACAGCATCATTCTTTGGGATTTGAAATAGCTCAATTGGAATTTCATCACCTCCACTAGTTTTGTTCGTAATGATGCTTCCTAAGGCTCACTTGACTTCGTATTCCAGGATGTCAGCTCTAGATGAGTGAGCACATCACTGTCGTGGTTATTTGGGTCATGAAGATCTTTTTTGTATAGCTCTTCTGTGTATTCTTGCCACCTCTTCTTAATATCTTCTGCTTCTGTTAGATCCATACCATTTCTGTCCTTTATTGAGCCCATCTTTGCATGAAATGTTACCATAGTTTCTCTAATTTTTTTGAAGAGATCTCTAGTCTTTCCCATTCTCTTGTTTTCCTCTATTTCTTTGCATTGATTATTGAGGAAGGCTTTCTTGTCTCTCCTTGCTATTCTTTGGAGCTTTTCATTCAAATGGGTACATCTTTCCCTTTTCTCCTTTGCCTTTAGCTTTTCTTCTTTTCTCAACTATTTGCAGGACTCCTCAGACAACCCCTTTGCCTTTTTGCATTTCTTTTTCTTGGGAGTCATCTTGGTCACTGCCTCCTGTACAATGTCCTGAACCTCCGTCCATAGTTCTTCAGGCACTCTGTGTATCAGCTCTCATCTTTTGAATCTATCTATCACTTCCACTCTACAATTATAAGGGATTTGATTCAGTCATACCTGAATGGTCTAGTGGTTTTCCTTACTTTCTTCAATTTAAGTCTGAATTTGGTAATAAGAAGTTCATGATCTGGGCCACAGTCAACTCTCAGTCTTGTTTTTGCTGACTTTATCGAGCTTCTCCATTTTTGGTTGCAAAGAATATAGTCAATCTGATTTCGGTATTGACCATCTGACTTTGCTTAATGACTATACTATTATTATATTGTCTTATGTGACTATTTTTCTCTCTTTCTGCATTTTCTCACATCTCTGATTAAATTTCCTATTTGGAACTTGGGGAAAGCCTAGGAAGCTCGAGTTTTCCTACAGAAAAGAGGCAGATGGAAGATATGGGATGTGGGTTCTACACCATGGAAGCTCCATAGGCTTACTTTTTACACACAGTAATCCTCATTTTTAATTTACATAAGAGCTTCACTGCTCAGCACAGGTTGAGAAAACGAAAAGGAAGATGGTAGAGTCACAAGAGTAATGTGCTCCTTGTCTATCATAGACATGTAAAATCGTACCTATGCCAAATGAAGCCTTTTCTACTGTTCTGAATTTTCTGAAATTCATTCTTCTATTTTCAGTGCAATGATGCTTTATTATATAATCATTATCTTTGTGGGAATCCAAAGGGATGAAGTAAGGCAGGCCAGTCTAGACCCAGGGTCATTGGAGGTTCTTTCATTTACATTTTCTGTATCAGCAAACTGGCTGTCAATTGTACTATTACAAGTCCAGTCCTGAAGAGTGAATCTTCTTGTAATCAAACCCCTATCAATAATCTCATCCTCCTTACCCTATCCCTGAATCTATCCCCATAACAGCACACATTCTATAATGAACAGAAGTACCATTATCAAGAAAGGCAGCAGATATGTATCCACAAACATGAATGTCATTCTTTGGTCAGAAATGTTTATTCTCACGGCTCCTGTATGATTCGTTTGTGCCCTTAGTTGTCTAAGTTACTTAATTCCACTCATGACTTACTTGAAAATCATCCTCTGAAGCATGTTCTCCTGAGTCCTGACAGCAGGCATATTGTTTGGAGACATGTGTTTTCTAACATACACTTTCTTCATCAGCATGTTAGCAATACAGAGAGATAGCATGGATCAGAGAAACTAAATATGAGATGAAAAATTTATAAATCTGTATCCAGTTAGATCTTGGCCCATCGCTCCCTAATTCACAGAAAATCATATCTGCAGGATGTTCACTGATGGCATAACCACTCACATACATATACACATACACAAGAACACACATGCACATGAACACATCAAATGCACAATAAATGAAATTTTGAAAACTGTCTCATGAAATATTTCCTTTGCACAGTGTTTTATTTGCTTAAATCCTGTAAAAAAGAAAAGAAAAAAAAAACCTGCAGTGAAAAAACTAGTTTAACTCTACACAATCTAATTTAGTTTCTAAAACTAACTTGGGCCCTAATGAGGGAACAGATTTTAAAATCTATCTGCACACCTTTCAAGTTACTCAGGAAAAGGCAATGGAGAATGTCATCTAGCATGCCATATTGAATAAAGACATTTTCTTACAGTGAAAAAGAAAATAATGTCGCTTTGCCTTCAGGAAGGCATCTTTGTGTCCATCCAAATTGCCTCTCTGGGTTTTCAGTTGTGGTCAGATTTGTTTTACAATTTATTTGAATATTTCTTTTTTTAAGATTCTTGAAATTCACCAATTGATGTTGATTTGGGGGGCTTTATAGAACTTTAGAAAGTTTCTGCCAAATGCAAACCCCCAAGAAGAGATTACTTCCCCGGTTCATGAGTCATCAGTAGACAAGCCCTTTGTCAGACATATTCCAAGGTATTGTCACACAAGCAAGAAACTGGGCATCGGTTCAGAGCACAGACTAAAGCTAAAGAAGTCTGGAGTGCCAAGTGCCTCCCTCCTTCCTGGGAGTCTGGTCTTGGGGGACAAGGGTAAGTGTGGTCAGAAGTCTGCCTCAACCACAAGTTCCTGGACGCCAAACAAGGAAATCAGCTGCTTCCCAGTTCTGCCGAAGGCAAGGCATGCCAGAGGTCCCCACAGGGCAGGGAATGAGTCTCATGGTGGCACTTCTTATTTACTGTGTCTCTCTGTTCATGTGCTCTGGACAAATATAGGATTTTTGTTCCAAGGACTATTGATCTATTCAAGCATCATAAATTCTCCTCAGGAAAAGAAACAAATATGAGAAAGTAAATGAAAATTTACTCTATAATCTAAAAAACCGAAACCATGTATTCTAGAAACAGAATAGCACAGCATGCCTTACTATAAAAGACTTGGGAAGTTACCTTTGCTTTTGCTTTAAAACGTATCTTAACTCTTTCACTTCTTAAGATTCTGAAAATCCCTCCCTCTTTTCCCCTTTACTTTCTGTTATATTAAACATATATTATGGGATAAATGTTATTCTTAAAAGACTTGATTGGAAATCTATATCTTCTCAAATTGCAATCATCAAAGGTGTAAGATAACATTATTTTGAAAGTGAAACATGGTATTTGGTATTTTCCTGGATATTGGATAACATTTAAAAGCGAATGCTTAGTGGTAAAAGATGGTATGTTTTCACTTATAACAAGTCTGATATTTTGACAAGTGTTCTCAGTATTATTATTTAGAAAAATGCTTTGAAATAAAACTTGTAAAAAATGATAAATTACTGCAGTGAACTGTTAGAGCTTCCCAAGGTCCATTTGTAAATGTTAACCATTATTGGTGTTTTGTGACCATTTTTAGCATGTATAAAAGTACATATGCTATTGATGAACACCTCTGTCCCATGACTGTAAAAATATCACAGAAAATATTGAAGTCCACAACAGTGGGTCCCGTTGCCTCATTTCAGTGAGGCATCCAGGGCTCTCTCTCAGGTTACTGTAACAAGGCCACATAAATTGACTAGGTGCTGGAAATGTGAGGAAGACAGAGTATAAATTAAACATTGTATGATGATGTTTATAAAATCCACCCTAGATGTCTTAGTTACATAGATTCTTATCATGATCATATGCCAATGAGATGTGGGATATGCCATTTAAACCATATGGAGGAATACATTTTACAGCTTGTGGGTTGATATTAATTTGTTATGATATGATCATATTAAGCTAAATTAATGAAGATTGTTCTTTTATGAATTCTATTCATTAAGCATGAAAAAGCATAGCATGGCCACCAGTACTTTTGTGATTAAATAAATCATAGCATCTTTTTAAAGTCTCCTATTTCTTTTCTCTTTCCTTCCTTCTTTCCTTCCGTCCTTCCTTCATCACTTCCTCCCTTTCTCTTTCTTTCATCTTGATTTAAATTAAGTTTTTAGATTCTTTTTGGAGTAAAATAGGATTGTCTTGTTTCTGAGTTGCAAAAATTCTCCCTGCTTATTTCCCCTTCTATTACCATGTTTTTTTCCCTGCATCCCTATTCAATACTGGTTGCCGCTACCAGGCAGATAGGAAGCCCAGGACAGTATTCCTTGCATCTCAGGGAAACCTGAGTAGTGGGCATGGCCACCAGGCTGTTCAGGTCTGTGAGAAAGAGCCATCAGCCCCCCACTTCCCATCCTGCTGCTGTGCCTCCCACTTTGGTCTCCGAATGCCGTGGTTCTAGGAGAGCATCATTGCCTATGTTTATCCTAAGCTAACGGTGACCAAGATTCACATACCACGCTCCTTTGCTTCTCTTCTAATACCAGCAAAGCGATGGGTACAGAGAAGATACACAAATAGCTACTGAGTTAATAAATTATGAGGAAGGCTTTAGTCAATCAAAATACTACCCTGCTGGAAGTTTAATTTTCATACATCCTAAAGCATCTCAGATTATATCATCATTAATTCAGACTCTAGATAAATTTTGAATAACTGCAAATACCTGGAAATTGAAGAGTAATTTGTGAGACTATTTTTACTTGTACCTATTTCATTTACTATTCTAGTAAAATATAGCTAAATCTAAGAATCTCATGGTTGAACATACCTTAAAACTCCAAATATTGTTTTGATAAATCCTAAGTTTACAATATTTCCTATTTTATGCTCAAAAGAGCTACACTCTCTTCAGTCAAAATCTCAACATTGTGTTAATAAAAATATTTTTGAAAAAAACCTTTATATAACTTCTAACAAAATAAAAAAGAAAGAAAGACAGGCGCCAACATGTGAAGTTATTGCTCTGGAGAAGGAAATGGAAACCCACTCCAGGACTCTTGCCTGGGAAATCCCACGCACAGAGGCGCCCGGCGGGCTGGAGTCCATGGGGTTGCAGAGAGTCGGGCAGGCTGAGCACCTAAACAACAAAACAAATGGATCTATAGCTGTGAAAACAAAACGATTTTTAAACCTTTAAAAGAAGTGCGAGCCTTTTTTTAATGAGGTCTGAGCAATTTATTTTGCTTTGTAGGTAAAAGAGTACAGAGTAGCCCAAATCACAAACCTAAGCATATGTTTACATGATATGAGCCTCTTTCTTGCTAAAGAGACCCAGGGTCACTTATCCAAGAGAAGTGGCTCGCCATGAAAGGTAATTGACAAGCTGGCCAGCAGGGCCATGGAGTCTGCCCAGGTTTCCATTAGGCAATCAATCCTATCCACGCCACAGGCCCAGTTTATTGGCAAGCTGCCATACTCTGACCCACATAACAGTATAAGGATAGATTTTAGTACAGAGAAGCCCGGATCTGCAATGCCTTGTCTGCCCCACCTGCAGCTAGGTGCATGCATTACCTCTTTCCCAGAACATTAGGGGAAACAGCTTCTGTAGTCCAGAGCTCAGCCTGTTCTGGTGTTACTGACGTGATTAGTATTTCAAACCCCTGGCCTACACACAGCTGACAGCCCTGCAGCCTTCAGCCTTTCAGGGTGGATCAGGAATGTGGATGTTCATCGTTTGGGAAATTGATGTTCGGTTGGAGGGAAGGTATGATAAGGACATGGGAATAAATACTGAAAAAAGTACTATTTAATGTTATGTTTGTGGATATGGACATTTAGACAGAGTTTTGGTGTTCCTGAGAGTATTTCACCAGGAACAGGGCTTCCGGACTGGTGGAATCTGACACCTCACACAGGGTATTTGCTGTCTATCCCATACCACGATACAAAATAAAAGTTTGCCTCATTTTAGTCTCAGGTGTCCAGTAAAATGAAAAAGCACATGTAATTTTCATTATAAAATTATATTAAAATATAATTTGTTTTATTACTGTTGTTCAGTCAATAAGTCATGTCCAACCCTTTGTGACCCATGGTCTGTAGTATGCCAGGCTTCCCTGTCTTTCACTGTCTCCTGGACTTTGCTCAGACTCATGTCCATTGAGATGGTGATGCTATCCAACCATCTCATCCTCTGTCACTCCCTTCTCCTTCTGCCCTCAATCTTTAAATATAATACATTTTATAAGTTATGTATTTTATATCAAAATTCAGGTGTTTCTAATACTGTCTGAGGAGTTATTTCATTGCATGCTATGTGATTTCATTCAGTAAAGAAAATGAGCAAAATTATACTATTTATTCATTTATTCATTGTGCTAAGTCATGAAATGTATATGCTGGGGACACAGCAGAAAAATACTCTGCTATGTCTGATCTATGCCCTCATGAAATCTCAAAACTTATAGAGAAGGCCAGTGATAACAAGCAAAACAATATTCAAAAGATAAAGGACATGAAGATGAAACGTCATAATCATACATTCGGAGAAGCTGGTAGGCCTTACCAGTCAGGATAGAGGAAAGATAGGTGTTGCCACAGTAACAACAGCTCCCACAGGAGGTTAATGTACATTCTGTACTGTCTTTCAGCAGGAGGTTCTGTCCTTAGTCACTCTAGGCAACAGATTCAGAATGGAATAAGAAATATTCAGGTCTCATGTGTGTGTTCAGTTGCTTAGTCCTGTCCGACTCTTAATGACCTCATGAACTTGTAGCCCACTAGGCTCCTCTGTCCACAGAATTTTCCAGGCAAGAATAATGGAGTGGGTTGTCATTTCCTCCTCCAAGGGATCTTCCTGACCCAGGCATTGAATCCACATCTTCTGGATCTCCTTCACTGGCAGGTAGATTCTTTACCAATGAACCATCTGGGAAGTTCAAGGTCTCATACTAGTTATTAAATTCTCTAACTTGGTGAAAACACACTTTGCTTGTCTTCACAATCCTCTGGCCGTAGCTGGTTCCAAATCCTCACCAGCCATGAGGGACCAGCATCAGTCTTCAGGTGTAGACTGGAAATAACAGTTAGGTCTTAGGGAGCTGCAGCAGTGATGCCATGGAGACCTGATCTGCATCACCCCAGATAAATTTCCTTGTAACTCACAGTGCTTTTTACCCCTGAATTCATACATTATTCAAAATTTCCTACAAATGAAAAGTATGTTCCATCAGCCATGTTGAGCTTGTTTTTTTTATTTATAAACCATTTTTTAAAAAATTTATTTTTTGCCTTCTCTGTATATCCTAGTGTCTATCCTTCAGCAAATATAAACTAAAAAGGCACACTTTCTGTGCCCGGAAATGATAAAAATCAATGCTTCCATGAATGTTTCATAACACTTTAGAAAAATATGCACCATATACGTTTGAAACAAATTGCAGTATATTTTTTTCATTAAATATCTATTTTGAACACAAATATATTTTGAAACTTAATTAAAAATTAGGTAGTGCTGTGTAATATAAGGGCTTAAGGAAGAAGTTCTATAGTCAAGTAGTTTATTTTTAATTCTAACTCCTCCATTGTTTTAACAAAAATTTTAAATCTCTCTAGGCCTCAAATGCCTGTATTTGTGTAATGGTGACAGTAATATATACTGTATTGGGCTATTTTTTAAACTATATTTATATAAAGTTTCTTTCCCTATACCTACTTCAGAATTAATAAATGATAATCATTATTATTATTATTACTTTTTTATAATATCATAAATTGGGATGAATCTCAAGTTATTCTTGCTGAGAGATACAATTTTTATTAAAATTTAAAAGGCAATTATTATTCATTCACACATATTTTCATAAAATCTCTTTACTATATTAAAATTTAGAAAATTACCATTCCAAATTTTATATGAATGAAATTTCAAGCCCTAATTAATAAAATAAAGATTGACAAATTTGATTGAGTATAATTTATAAGAATATACACCAATTCCAAAAATAGGTGCAAAAATGCAAACATTATTGACAATCAGTAGGAGATGTGTATAAGAGACAGTCCTAAAGCATCTCAGATTATATCATCATTAATTCAGACTNGACAAATTTGATTGAGTATAATTTATAAGAATATACACCAATTCCAAAAATAGGTGCAAAAATGCAAACATTATTGACAATCAGTAGGACAGAAAATAATTTAAATTTCTTAATGAACTAATAACTCTTATAAATCAATTTTAAAAATGACTGTAATTTAGTATAAAAATGCAAATGATATAAGCAGGCATTTTATAGATATAGAAATACAAATATCTAATGCAAATATAAACTACTCAGTCTCTTTCATAAATTGCTATACAATAGAATTGGAGCAAAGTAACAATTTTCCCCCAGCCTGTTGGTTTAAATCTGCATTTCCAGGACCTTAAGTAAATTGTGACATGGTTGCCTTGGGATCCCAAAGTGAAAGTCTCTGGACTCAAAGAGTGTATTTTTCACTGGCCATCTGCACAAACAGATACTTATTTTCTCTACCAAAATATGCATTATATAGTGCCTTCTTATGATTGCCTTTGCTAAGTCACTTCAGTCGTGTTCGACTCTATGTGACCCCATAGACGGCAGCCCACCAGGCTCCCCCGTCCCTGGGATTCTCCAGGCAAGAACACTAGAGTGGGTTGCCATTTCCCTCTCCAATGTATGAAAGTGAAAAGTGAAAGTGAAGTCGCTCAGCCGTGTCGGACTCTTGGTGACCCCATGGACTGCAGCCCATCAAGCTCCTCCATCCATGGGATTTTCCAGGCAAGAGTACTGGAGTGGGGTGCCATTGCCTTCTCCGATGATTGCCTTTGGGGAAAATTAATTAGAATCACTTGTGCAAACTGCTTGAATATTTAAAATAGAAATATTACTATTTTCCAAAGTGTTATTCAGAAAGTTGTAGCTCTGTTGGATGAAAAAACGGGATTTGTAAAGAAATAAAAATATATATGATTCAAAATCTGAAATATAAGATTGAAGTAAATATTTCAATTAAATTGAAGTAAATATAAGACTGAAGTATGACAGTAAATGAAAATGAATCAATCTCTCCAAATAAAAAGCTGTTGTGAAGTAAGTCAGAAAGAGAACATTTATCATATATTAATACATATATGTGGAATCTGGAGAAATGGTATAGATGATATTTGCAAAGCAGGAATAGACACATAGAGGTAGAGAGCAACGTATGAACACTAAGCAGCAAAGAGGGGAAGTGGGAGGAATTGGAAGCTTGAGACTGACACACACACACTATGGACACCATGTATAAAATAGGTAACTAATGAGAACATACTGGATACCACCGGGAACTCTACTTAGAGCACTGCAGTCCTCTGAACAGGGAGGAAGTTCCAAAGGAAGTGAATATTTGCATGTGTATGGCTGGATCATCTGCTGTAGCGTAGAGACTACAGTAAGGTATACAACAGTATTCTTGCCTGGATAATCCCATGGACCTTTGTCCACCTCCTTTGAGCCTGGTGGGCTATAGTCCATGGGGTCATAAAGAGTCAGACACGATTGACGCAACTGAGCACACACAGCACACATACTCCAGCAAACGTTAATTTTAAAAACGGCCACGGCGAAAGGCAGCAGAGGGATCCAGGACATGCAGCACCGCGTGTGGCGCAGCTGTCGGTTACCGGGGCAGCAGAGCCATTCCGGCACAGGCGGGCAGGAGGCAGCTCTGTCAGGAACACAGCGCAATTCAGGAAGTTCAAAACTGAGCGGGGGGCAAAACTACACAGACAGATGCAAACACAAGGGATGCAGTTCCTCAAAAGAGAGCAGCTTAAACTTTCACATAACAGGTAATGCACATGCTCAAAATCGATCAATGATAGGTAGATAGATAAACAGATACCAAGATGACAGAAGATGAATTTGGGGATTATGGGAAATCTTTCAGCATCAGAAAGCAGTGCAAATTAATGTAATATGGAGGTGGCATTCTTAAAAATTAATCAAATATTCTATAATCTAATATACGGTGTTGGGAAAGTTGTAAAGTAATTCACCAAATTTCTCATGCCTAGGTTATAATATCAACTCAGAGAGATTATATAACATAGACAATTTAATGACTTTCATCTATGAATTTTCCTTGCAAATTAGTCCCTTGGAAATAAAGCACTGTATTATAAGAAGTTTCACAAGAACATTTTGGAAATGAGAGAAATTAAAAAAAAAAACAATGTTATAACTGTTACACGACACAAGTTTGGAAATCATGCACACATGTCAAGATGTATTTATTGCAAAGCTGGTTTAAAAAAAGAAAAATTCAACTGGATCATACAAAGTGACTATAGATCTGTAACTTACATAATAGGTGGTGAATTGAGAGTAGCAGGAAAGAAAAAAAAAAAATCAACCTGTGTGTTAGGATGAGGAAATTAAAGAAGCTTTTGTAAATATCTTTAATATCAAACTATATTCTTTTAATAAATGAAAGAAATATAAGTTGGGGCCAAATGACAGTATGAAACCTTACGTTATCATCACTATTTTGTGAAAGCTAAACTTCAGAACAAATATTGCTTTGAATTTTAATAAGCATCTATTCCCTTGAAAATAAATTAATAGTACTAAACAATTATAGCAAATGACTATGATCCTTGCTTCTGGACTCACAACAACTGTGCGCCATTTCAATATCACAAGAATGCTTGAACATCACCCGGGCACTGTGGTGTCTCCAGCCCTGCTTGCCTGCCCTGCGGCAGCTTTCAATTTTCCATTAGCCTCTTCCCTGCTCTCAGAGGTCAGAGGTGTATCACCAATCAATAGTGGGTGGATCAGGGCTTCTGTGGTCAGAGTCCCTGGATCAATCCTGCCTTTATTATTTCTGGTCTCGGCTCAGCCTCGTTCCTAAAATCCCTGCCATTTGTTAGCTCATTTTTCTTGAAATGCTTCAAAGCTGTCACTGTTTTTTTGTTTTTGTTCTTTTTGTC
Organism: Neotragus pygmaeus; assembly: GCA_006410875.1. Classification (NCBI taxonomy): domain Eukaryota; kingdom Metazoa; phylum Chordata; class Mammalia; order Artiodactyla; family Bovidae; genus Neotragus; species Neotragus pygmaeus. The sequence goes on from SJYV01003482.1 coordinate 21,939, forward strand.
TCATGACTTCTTTCTCCAGAGAAAATCTTTCAACTTCTTGGGAGCTAGCATGGTGATGGTTGTTGTTTTGGGAACTGATGTTCAAGCCTGGTTTTTCTCAGGGAAGTTTGTGCAACACGGGGCACAGGCCCATACCCTGCTTGCTGTTCAGAACCAGACCTTGTGCCTCAGGGGAGGACATTCCATACATCCACCGACCTCACTGGCTCCGTCAGGTCCATTTCCTCCAGAGCCTGATCTAGATGTATCATAGCCTCCTTCAGCTGATTACCTAATTCAAGTGATGGCATCTCTTTAAAAATCTTTTTCTAACTCTTGATGTTAGATTTCAGGATGGTTCCAACTGCAAGTTTCAGAAAATCTCATTAAAATGAGTTCAAATCATGACAGGAGTCATTGTCCCAAACAAAAGGGAGATGGGGATGAAGTATTTTCAGGATCAGTTAACTCAGACACTTCAAGCAGGAGGAAAAGGAGCTGTAGATGAAGATTTTACAGAAAAAGACAGAACAAGGACAATGAAGATAAAGAGCCGAAAATCAACTGTCTCGGGGAAGATGAAGAGACTGAGGAGGACAGGGAGAACTGACTGCAGAACTGCATCCTAGAAGAGGAAAGGATTCAGGCCAAACCATTCTCGTGAGAACAGAAGCAGGAGCAGCTGGATGGTACCAAGCTGGAGCTCCTCATCAAGGAAGGAGGCCAAGCGAGCCCCCTCAGAACCTGTATGGATGCTCCAGAGGGATGAGTCCAAGAACCTGGAGATGCTGGAGACATGGGCCTGCAGGGACACTGCAGAGTTGAAACATGAGATGCTAAGAGACTGTGGATTCCATACGGCGTGGGGCTTGTGATCACATCCTATGTTTGGATCTAGACTGTCATGCCTGTGCTATAGGTGGCCAGTCTTGGGCAGGGGTGGGTCAGATACTGTGAAGCTTTGGTGGAAGGGTGAGGAAACAGGAGCTTTAATAGTACAGCTAGCACATTGCCAGCTCCCCGCCTCCCGCCCACCATAGGACCTCTCAGGAAGACACAATGATGTGCCTGTAAACATCAGACATCTGCTTTCTTGATACAGAATTGCCACAGATATATTTGCATAGGTACACAAGAGAGTATGCACAAGGAACATTCATGCATTCCCTTCCATAGTATCAAATGTTTGTAAACAGTACAAATGACTTTTGGCACCTACGAGACTGGTTGAGTACATGGAGCCAGGATTCTCTGTGTTACACCATGTGTGCGTATGCTCAATTGCTCAGTCATGTCGACTCTTTGTGGCCCCATGGACCACATGCAGCTGACAAGGCTCATCTGCCCATGGAATTCCACAGGCCAGAATCCTGGGATGTGTTGCCATTTCATACTCTAGGGGATCTTTCCAACCTAAGGTTTAAAACTGAGTCTCTTGAATCTCCAGCATTGGCAGGCAGAATCTTTACCACTGTGTCACCTGGGAAGCTCAATAACACCAGTTAAAAGGATTCAATATAAATAAATGTTCTCACATAGAATAATTCACAAAATTTAAAATATCAGCAGAACAAAGCAAGATGCACAACAATGTTCTTATCTTTGACTAACAAGGAGGATGTGTGTACGTATCCACTCAAAATATCCTCGGAAAGAACTCAAGAAACAGGAAACAATAATTTCCCTTGGAGAGCAGAATCTAGGTCCTTTCTGATAACATGCAAATGTATCAGTAAATCTACAAAACACATACAGAATTATCCATCTTGTTTGTGTCAAGTTTAGAGTTTTGGCTTTAAGCCTGACACAATAAATGGATAATTCCCTCTCTGTGTGTAAATAGGACTTATAGAACACTATCCCTCAACTCACTCTACACCACCACACTACTAAAGACCTATTTACAGCTGTTCTTTTGCCCAGAATATTGTGTCTAGTTGTCAAGAAAAACTTACAAGGCATAGCAAACGGCAAAAACATAATCTGAAGAGAGAGAGCAAGCATCAGGATCAGACAAACAGGGATGTCAAGATTCTCAGACCAGGGATCTAAGCAGCTGTGGTTAATGCCCTGAGGGCTCTAATAGATGAAGCATGCAGCGTACAGTGATGGGCATGATGAGCTGAGAGATGGAGATCCTAANAAAAAAACCACACTTTTATTTCTTAAGCATCTGTGTGGTTTCAACAGTATTAGATGACTTTCATCCAGTTATGAAAACTATAAATGATTATCACTAGCCTGATTTATGTGCTTTACCATTTTGCTGTTGTTGTTGTTTAGTTGTTAAGTCGTGTCTGACTCTTTTGTGACCCCATGGACTGCAGCATGCCAGGCTCCTCTGTCCATGGGATTTCCCAGGCAAGAAGACTGGAGTGGGTGCCATGTCCTTTCCCAGGGGGTGTTCCCGATGGAGGGATAGAAGCTGTGTCTCCTACATTGGCAGGCAGATTCTTTACCGTGGAACCACCTGGGAAGCCCATGCTTTATCATTTACAAATATACAAACATCGATTACAAGATTTTTATTTGTTCATTTGGCTCTCATAAGCCCTTTCTCAAATGAGAGGAGGTATTCTTCTGTTTTAACAAATGAGGGGATTGAGGTTCAGGGCAGATCCCAGCTGAGGGGATTTATCTAGGGCCATGAAAAATAATGTAGCCCAAACAGGAACCCAGTTCAGATTTTAACCTGCCACCGATGCATTCTGTGGATAAATCAAGAGAAGTAGGGTAGTTGTTATTCAATGTCCACCATGGGTTGGATAATTTCAAACACGCTACCTCATCTACAACCTCCAGGGTAGGGAACTATTATCAAAGATAAAGAAACTAAGGTTCAGAGAGGACCCATGACTTCTTAGATGCTTAGTAAATGGCTGAGCCCTTTCACTGAGAAATAATAGATAACCCTGGGAAGAGCGGGGTTGTTTCACTGTCAAGTTACAGACAAATCTTGAGAATGCAAAGCCAGGCAGAGTTTCTCACAAAAGGAAGCTTATTTGTAAAAGGAGAGTTTGGGAGCCCTCCACCCACTTTGGGGGCTATTTTGAGGAGTATTTTCTTTTCCTTTTCAGCGAGTCTTTATCAGGAACCATATCTTTGCTCCGTCACCTGCAAACAGTCTTAAGAACAATGAAAACCACCCTCTGCAGGATATTGATTCTGATGGAACAAAAGTTGATTAAGCAGAATGGTGGCTTTTCCTTTTTTTTTTAACTGGAGGAGTTCCAGATCTTTCCTTGGTCTCGTCTCTCCACGAAAATGAGCTCTATCCTCACAAATCTACAGAAAACCTGAGTCAGAAGGAAGATTTACGATGGGAGACACTGGCCGGAAGACGGCTATCTGGCAGACTATGGAGAAGCTCATCTTTGTGTTATTAGAGAAAC
>SJYV01003485.1:6301-19698 GCA_006410875.1 Neotragus pygmaeus
CGAAGAATTGATCCTTTTGAAGTGTGGTGTTGGAGAAGACTCTTGAGAGTCCCTTGGACTGCAAGGAGATCCAACCAGTACATTCTGAAGGAGATCAGCCTTGGGTGTTCTTTGGAAGGACTGATGCTAAAGTTGAAATTCCAGTACTTTGGCCACCTCATGAGAAGAGCTGACTCATTGGAAAAGACTTTGATGCTGGGAGGGATTTGGGGCAGGAGGAGAAGGGGACGACAGAGGATGAGATGGCTGGATGGCATCACCGACTCGATGGATGTGAGTTTGAGTGAACTCCGGGAGATGGTGATGGACAGGGAGGCCTGGCATGCTGCGATTCATGGGGTCACAAAGAGGCGGACACGACTGAGCGACTGAACTGAACTGAGGAAGCTTTTCCATCACAGTATCCTCCAAACAGGCAGAAGAAGAAAATTGCAAGGGTTCTAATCCTGACTGTTCAGGGAGATAGAGCTGCCTTTATCAACACCCTCTGGCATTCTCCTAGTACCCCTATAACATCCAAGTCTGAGAAGCAAAACGTCAGGTAACAAAAAGGCATTAAATTAAACCAACCAACAGAAACAAATTATCTCTTGTGTCTGTATGTCTCTCTATCTTCAGGTAAGTGAACACAAACTCAAATTAACTTGGGTTAATGAAGAGAATCGGTTTAATAGCCTTAGAAACCATTAAATGTATATCAATTGGCAAACTGTAAAAACAATCAGCAAGCACTTTTATGGCTTCAACCTGATTAGCATCTTATATAGATTTAGAAACTCACTTCAAGAAAATTTCCTGACACAGTACAGCACCTCAATTCACAAAAAAATCTGGCTATTTCTTCATTAAAACACATTGTTAGAATCCAACACCCTTTCGTGAAAAACAACAACAACAACAACAACACCACTTAAGAAACTAGGGATACAAGTTCCTCAACCTGATCACAGGAATACTAACATTATGCTTAATGGTGTAAGACTAGATGTTTTCCCTCTAAGGTCAAGAGAAAAAAAAAGGATGTCCATTCTCACATCTGCTATTTGACATTGTACCAGAAGTTCTAGCCAGGGTAATTAGGCAAGAGAAAGAAAAAAAGGAAGCATAAAGTTAAATTCTCTCTCATTGCAGATAATATTATCTTATATATATATGTATATGTATATATATGGAAAACAAAAAAACCCACAAAATAAGTTTAGCAAGGTTATAAGATATAAGATCAGTACACAAAAATCAGTTGTATTTCTAAACACTACCAATGAACAATCTGAAAAAGAAATTAAGAACACAATTCCATTTATAATAACATCAAAAAGAATAAACAATAAATTAAATCAAAGCAGCACAAGACTTGTACAGTGAAATCCATAAAACACTGGAAGAAATTAAAGAACACATAAGTAAATGGAAAGACATCTGATGTCCATGGATTGAAAGACTTAAATACTGTTAGGATGGAAAAACTCTGCTAATTGATCTACAGATTCAGTGCAATCTCTATCAAACTTCCAACTGCCTTTTTTGCAGAAATGGATACGATGATTCTAAAGTTCATATGAAAATGGGAAAAACCCAGACAGACAAAACAGTCTTGTAGAAGAGAAACTCATATTTCCTGTCTTCTAAACTTATCTCAAAGCTATAGTCTTCCATGTGGTTTCAGCGTAAGAACAGACATGTACATCACTGGCAAAGCACCAAGAATCCATAAACCCACAAATCTATGGTTATCCAGTTTTTGACAAGTATGCCAATACCACTCAATGGCGGAAAGAACGGTCTTGTCATCAAATGATACAGGGAAAACTGCATATCCACCTCCAAAAGAATGAAGTTGGACCCCTATCTCATACCATATATAAAAAATCAACTCGAAATGGATCAGAGACCTGAAACTAAGAGACAATACCATAAAAATTTTAGAAGGAAACATAAGAGTAAATCTTCATTACCTTGAGTTCCTTAAGATACAATATCAAAAGCATAAACGGCAAGAGAAAAACTAAAACTGGACTACACTGAAAGTTAAAACTTGTGTACTACAAATGATATCATTAAGAAAATGAAAAGACAGCTCTTTAGTCTGAGAGAAAATATCTGCAAATCACGTACCTGATAAAGTTCAATATTCAGAATATATAAAAAACTCTTAAAAGTCAACAATTAAAAAAAATTTTTTTAATGGGTATAGGGTTTGACTAGACCTTTCTCCCTAGAGGGTAGATAAATAATCAATAAGCACATGAAAAGATGCTCCACATCATTAGCTATTAGGAAGATGCATATCAAAATCACAGTGAGATACCTACTCATACCCACACTAGGAGGCTGTTATTTAAAAAGAAAAAAGAAGAAGAACAAGGAAAATAACTGTTGGAGAGAATGGAACCTTCATATATTGATAATGGGAATATTAAATGGTTGACTTGCTTTGAAAAACAGTATGAGAGCTCCTCACAAAGTTAAACATGATGTTATTACCTTGATCCCTGGGTTGGGAAGACCCCCTGGAGAAGGGAAAGGCTACCTACTCGAGTATTCAGCCTGGAGAATTCCAGGGACTGTATAGTCCATGGGGCTGCAAAGAGTTGGACATGACTGAGTGACATTCACTTATCATATGACCCAGGAATCTCATCCTGGGTATATACCAAGAAAATGAAAAACATACTGTTCACACAAAACTTGTACATGAATGTTCCTAATAGCACTGTTCACAACAGTCAAAAAGTAAAAATAACACAAATGTCCATTAAATGAGAAAAGGATAATCAAAATGTAGTATATCCATACAATAGAAAATTATTCAACAATAGAAAGAAGTACTGACCCATGAGACAACATAGATGAATTTTGAAACATTACGCTAAGCGAAAAAAGACAGATACAAAGGCCGTGTTTCCATTTATATGAAATGTCCAGAACAGGCAAATCCCTAGAGACAGAAAGCAAATTAGTGGTTGTCAGGAGATGGGTAAGGGAGTGAAGAGTTACTGCAAAAGAGTACAGGGTACATGAAAATGTGTTAGGAAATCCCTGGTGGCACAGTGGATTAGAACTCGCCTGCCAATACAGGGGACACGGGTTTGATCCCTGGACCAGGAAGATTTCATAAGCCACAGGGTAAGCCCGTGCACCACGACCACTGAGCCTGTGTCCCACAACCACTGAAGCCCGTGTGCCCTGGAGCCCATGCTCCAGAGAAGCCACCACAACGAGCAGCTGTGCACCGCAATGAGAGAGCAGCCCCCGCTCACCGCAACCAGAGAAAGCCCACGCGCAGCAACAAAGGTCCAGTGCAGCCAAAAATGAAAAAGAAACTGTTCTAGAATTAGAACACTTGGTAGTGATGGTTACATAGCTCTGTGACTATTCAAAAAACTACAAATTTACATACTTTAAAAACGGTCAATTTTATGGTATGTGAATTATATCTCCAGTTGTAAAAAAACAAAAAACCATGCACATTGTTAAAATCACCTTATATTTATTTAGTTCCACTTTTTAACTCCCCTGAGGTCTGGTGTGCTGCAATTCATGGGGTCGCAAAGAGTCGGACACAACTGAGCGACTCAACTGAATCTTCCCAAATCGCCTAAAGTTTATAAACAAAACCACGATGTTAACAATGCATCAATCAATTTAGTCAACTATCCTATAACTATTTCTCATTCTTCCTTCCAGCCCCTTGGCCTGGTGAAGACATGCTTAACCTCACTTGTCTGGTTTTAAACAGAATAGGAAGTGAATTACTAAACTGAGAAAGGGAAAGGCAGAAAAGATTTAGAGCAAATAATAAAAAGAAGGTATTCATCCTTTTGTCTCCAGCTATCCCTCAGAAAACTTTTTAGGGGATCAGGAAATCACATCCTTCTATTAGCTGACAAAAATTGTCATTTAAGTCAAATGCTATAATTCCTCAAATCTGATTTCATACATAGCTGCTATTCAATAATTTGATATGAGTCTGATTCCCATGCAAGTATGCTCTTCATAAGAGACCTCATTCTTACATATATAAAAAGTCAAATCTAAACACATAGATCAGGAGATAGTAACGCAAAATAAAGATGACTCACAGGTTAAAAGAATTCCCTACTTGAATTCCTGTACACATCCTTTATTATGTATATGAAATATGATGAAGTTGACAAACTTTTTTTCAAACTAATGTTTGGAAACCTACTTATTTTAAAAAGTGGATGCACCTAATTATTTGTTGCATGCTACAATGTTCCTATCTCTGCCAAGCACTGGAGCACAGAAAAGTGCATTAATAAAACTGTATTTAAGAAAAAGACACAAACATACATATGTTCAATTTCTTTCTGATCTTTTTAAACTGAGTTGATTGGAAGAGCTAATTAAAAGTGATTCTTATGTAAGCCGAAGTTTTCAAGAAGGGAACTATGACCCATTATTATAATTTTAAAACTATACTATTACATAATATCAATTATTTATTTTTTACCAAAAAAAACACCTTCCAATGGTAAAGATTATTGAATCAGTAAAAATACAGGTAAGAATTTAGGCAGTTTATCTCAAAGCAAAAAATCTAAACTTTCCACTTCTGTCTGATGAACAAAAAACAGCCTTTCACGTGGACCTGAAAGCTCAGCATTGTATTGATTTCATAATTTTGCATTTTACTTTCAAACATTTCATATGAAAGAATGGCTATGGCTAAAATAAATGAGAGGAAAAATATGCATCGCTATGGCCACACACACACACTTCTCATGTATCAGAGTTGAGGNATGGACCTGAAAGCTCAGCATTATATTGATTTCATAATTTTGCATTTTACTTTCAAACATTTCATATGAAAGAATGGCTATGGCTAAAATAAATGAGAGGAAAAATATGCATCGCTATGGCCACACACACACACTTCTCATGTATCAGAGTTGAGGACTTAAATTCAAATACTGCTCTCCACTAAGAAAGTCAAACTCTCCTGTACTCTGCATTGTAGAAAAGCAAAGCATGGAAATTCAAAGGACCTGCAAGATAAAACTTATAACACACAGTTAAAAGCTGTATGTTGTTGAACAAATCACTGTATTTTAATAGAGCAAAAACACCTGTGATTATTTACACTTCTTTAATGAAAAAGAAAAACAGAACAAAAAACACTTTATAACAATACACACCACAAATGGCCTCTACTCAGAACTACAGAACTACTTCAGAACTACAGAACTACTTCAGAATTACAGAACTACAGAATTACTTCAAAACAATCAAAATAATTGAAGTCTAGAAGGGATAAAGTCTAAAGTCTAAAGTCATGGGAAATTTTAGTCTCAGTTTCAACACAATGTTGTATAAATTAAACAAAAATACTATTCCAGACAAAAAAGACATAGTATTACTTAGTCCTGGTAGGTGAACTTCAAATAATATATATTCCCTCTGGCTTTCATCCACTAAATGTATATTGGGATAGTGTTGATATTTTAAAATATAAATCAAAGGATTCTCACCAAAGCTATGTAAAATTAATTTGTTCAAAATTAGGATAAGATAGTTGGATGGCATCACCAACTCAATGGACATGAGTTTGAATAAACTCCAAGAGTTGGTGATGGACAGGGAAACCTGGTGTGCTACAGTCCATGTGGTCGCAAAGACTGAGCAACTGAACTGAGCGACTGAACTGAACTGGTAGCATAAATGCAGATTATCCAATTCAATTCCTTAACAAATAATAAACTGACGATTGAGCCGCACCAATAGTCAAAAGTTCAAGAGCTTATTAGGAATGTCTGTGAGCTTCCCTGGAGGCTCAGCAGTAAAAATGACAATGCATGACAATGCAGAGGACAGGAGAATTTGACTTCCTTAATGGAGAGCAGTATTTGAGTTTAAACCCTCAACTCTGATACAAGAGAAGTGTGTGTGTAGCCATAGTTATGCATATTTTTTTCCTTCATTTACTTTGCAATGTAGGAGACCACCTGCAACGTGGGAGACTCAGGCTCAGTCCCTGAGCCAGGAAGATCCACTGAAGAAGGATGGCAACCCAGGTGAGTATTTGTGCCTGGAAAATTCCATGGGGTCGCAAGAGTCGGACATGACCTAGTGACTAAACCACCACCACAATTCAGTTCCACTTCAAAATCTCAGTAGCTGAGGAATGTCTGGGAGAACTGCAAAATTCCCAAAGTTTAGGTGTAAGTGTGGAATTGGTAAAGGCAAAATAAAAGTTAATGACAGAATGGGACAATGTAGTCATGCTTATGGGTGACATCTCATAAGTCTATGGCAGGGTCAGCTGCATGGGGCAGCAAATTATTAGTTTACTTACAGGGGCAGAACTGACATGCCCAGTCCTCCAAGTACAGATGGGTCTAGAAAAGCAGGAAGCAAAACACCATATAAAAGCATGCTGAACAAACAGAGAAGTGTATGAAACCTTCCCTGACCAAAGTGGAATTTTTCCAGAACATTCCATTAATGTTTCAACCCATGTTACTTCCTCTTCAGCTCTTACATTTCTCAACCTGGCCTTTCTAAATGATGCAATGATAAACTATGAAATAACTGCATGTGAGTAAGTGCACAACTGTGTAGTTTTTGCAATTTAAAAACTCTATTGAAAATCTGAATTCCTTATACAATTGGTTCCAAGTCTTGCTTCCTGACATGCAGGTCACCTAAAAGCAACATCTGATTTTTATATGACCTACAAAAAGGACCCCAAAACATTTTTAAGAGAAATCCTTCATGCTTTCTGATGTTACAATTAAAAAAACAAAGTAAGTCCAAAGGGTGCTGTGAATCAAAAGTCTGAAAATCAGGTTTCTGAGGCTTGATCTGACACTTGGGTGACCAACTGTACCAGATCACCTGAGACTAAGAGATTTCTCAGGATGGGAGTACAGTTAGTGCTAAAACCAAGAAAGTTCCAGCCAAACCAGGACCAGCTGGGCTCCTATGGGTGATGATGGCTAAATCACAACCCACTGGGAGCAAAGTTGTGAATATTTGGATAGAATGAAGGATGTAGAAAGAGGCAAGGTAAACCAGAAGGCCTCCAGGGCCCTTTAGTTGTCATTTATTACAACCCTATGAAATATTTATACCAGGTTTGATTGGAATGTACATTGCATACCGTAAGTGTACACTTATGTAGGATCAGAGGGCACTGGGAATATTTTGTGAAGCTATTCATTAAATTTATTAAATTTGGAGCTATGTAAGCTTTAATAATTTTAAAACAGAGCTAGGAGTTTTTAGTTTTTTAAATTTTCATTTCTATAGCAAAGAGGAAAAATAAGCTGCTTCTAGAAAATACTGAGCCAACAGAGAAAATTCTTCCAATATCCACATCCAACTTAACCCCATTTCTCCTCCTCCCAAATCACTGGAGACCTAGGACATCTGGATGAAAGATTAAAAAGAGAACATATTATTTTGACTTACTGATAGCCACTATGAAAGAATACATTTCCACATTTTTAAGAAAGTAAGAACTTAGAAACATGTTTTACAAGTAACTATAAAACCCTACAGAAAAGTAAAGGCAACTATAGCAACCAGCAATAACAACAGAGTCGTAAAAGAAAAAAGAAGATCTTGAACTGTTAGAGTATGTTCACTTTCAAATATGTTCCCTAACTTTGGAACTTTAATCCTGAAGAATCCCACTTCAGAGGATAACAAAACAAATTATATGTAAGATCAAGTCACATAAGCTCAGGGGTGATAAAATGAGAACAAACATTTGGACTTCTTTCCTCCTCGGGCATTCTAATTTAAGGTAACATCTGACTTACTGGGATTATTACAGGTCCTAACGAAGGCATTTCTGCCATGAAGATTGAGTGATGAGAAATCTCTGAAAGTACAACTATGAAAGAATTGTTACTCAGTTACTATTTTTTAAGGCAATAACACCAGGGAAGCTTATAAGAAAATGCCTCCAATCTGAAAAACCTACAATATCCATGATATATACTTTTTTCAGTCATGAATGAACTAGTCTACCAGGTCTCATCAGCTGAACCACCACTAGCATTTATCTAACATGCTCCTTTATGAAAACTGGTCCTATTAAGTCTGACGTCAGCAGACTTTCACGGCAGCCTCAAAGTATGCTTGTGCATTCACCCAGGTGGCTCTGCACACAGACACCCAGGCATGTTTTCCCCTTGCNTGAACCACCACTAGCATTTATCTAACATGCTCCTTTATGAAAACTGGTCCTATTAAGTCTGACGTCAGCAGACTTTCACGGCAGCCTCAAAGTATGCTTGTGCATTCACCCAGGTGGCTCTGCACACAGACACCCAGGCATGTTTTCCCCTTGCCTCTTCAGAAAGTAGTTTCTCTTCCCAAATCGGCCACCCGTTTGTGCCCAAGTCTATCACAAATGCTGTGGGGACATGAAGGTGTGTGCAAGAGAGGGGATCCAGGCCTTCAGGATTTGACTTGGGGAGATAAGACATATTCTCATGAGGAGTTCCCAGTGCCAGCAAAATGGACGGCTGTCTTATTAGGAATATGCCTATTACTTGCATAAATGACAAAGCTTTCATCAAAATAGGTAAGAAATCCATGCTATCTATTTCAAATATATTGGAGTACAATGAATATACAATAAATAAGAGTTTGCGTATGTAATAAGTAACATACCAGTGTGCGATAGTAGGTGAGATGGGGCAAGAGCCCTGTTTCGGGGGTTTTGTTTGTTTGCTTTTTGGTCACACTGTGGGGCACGGGGATCTGAGTTTCCTGGCCGGGGATTGAAGCCATGCCCCTACAGTGGAAGCCCAGAGTCTTAATCACTAGACCACCAGGGAAGTCCTGGGATGAAGAGTCTTAATGACCAAAACATCACCTAAACTCAGGAAAGGAAGTCAGGGAAAAGGAACGGTTTTGCCATTATTACCTCAGCAGTGGCAACAGCAACGGAGAGTGGCTTCTCAAGGCTTTTCTTGAAACCCAGGGGTGTGTTAAGAATGAGCTGCTGGACTAGGTTCTCAGAGGTTCAGGTTTTAATCCTAACTCCTTCACAATCACATCCTCTCTTGCCCTGGTTTATCTACCTGTACTACTTAAGGTGTGAACTAGATGATGGCTAATATTCCTTTAATGAACACTTCTGGTAACCCTTTCCTTGATAAATATATCCCCTTTCCATCTCCTCTTCTCCCCCTCCCATCCCCACTAAATTACAATGTATAATATTAAATTATTCATGAATCAATGACTTTAGTTTTTTGTATTTATATACTGCTGGCTTTATGGCAACTGGTTAACAAAGCAAAATTCTAATTCAGATTGTTAACATCATCAGTTTACATTATCTAGTCCTAATAACCTAGCCAGATTAGTGTGGCATATTACTCACTGTTGTTACAAGAAGTTTTGGCATAGCTATAATTGCCAGTGGTGAAGACCAACTCAAATACTGATGTATCCATTGCGTTTAGCTGGTTTAAAATAGGCTTAGCTAACAGCAACCAAGAGTAAGAAAATGTTTCATTTCTGTTTTAAGACAATCCAGTGACAACATCTAAGTATGACTTTGGTATAAAATGGTTACATAAATATCCTTTCATCTTAAGTCTTATTAAACACATGGTGTTTAGTTTAAAAAAAAAAAGACATTAAGAGTAGAAGAAGATAAATATGGGTTGCAATATCAAACTATTTCTATTATCATTTTGATGTTGGAAATCTTATTTGGACATCTGAATGTTAGGACAATTAACATCTAGTAATAGCAATGAATTCAAATAAAATGAACTCCAATAAAATGCTAAACAATACAACACTCTTTTAAGTCATTTCAAAACAGAGAAAAAAGAAATCCAAATGGAAAAGGAAGAAGCTACTCAAGGCTTCCATATCATATTATGGTATGATAAGGAGAATAAGAACAAAAATAAATCAGATAATTGAGAAATATGCCGGAGAAGTTCTTCAAATACTATTCTTGCTTGTATCTACTAGCTCCACTCTACACTTTAAAATTTGGCCAAATTTTCAAAGTATTTGTTAAACAGTTCCTGCATCTGACATATGTTTCCAGGATACTTCTGACATTGATATAAGAGATTATAAAACATTTAGAAATGAAAATGTTACTCTCCAACAAAAAACACTGTAACTTCCAAGCTTCTTCTGTATTCACAAGATGGAAAAACATTTGGAAAATAGTAGCTTTCAGTTTTAAAATGTTCAAATAATATACNACTTCTGACATTGATATAAGAGATTATAAAACATTTAGAAATGAAAATGTTACTCTCCAACAAAAAACACTGTAACTTCCAAGCTTCTTCTGTATTCACAAGATGGAAAAACATTTGGAAAATAGTAGCTTTCAGTTTTAAAATGTTCAAATAATATACTTTAAAACAAACACAAAAAGTGTAATTGTTCAAGGCAGGGAAGAGACAAGTCTAAATAAAATAAGATCTTAAAATTTATTCTAGGAGACATTCCCTTTCCTTTGCAGTCTCAATCTTCTTTACTCCATAATAAGTAATTCTTTTATCCCTTCAGCTGGGAAGGACAATTTTTATTCCACCAAGGTGATGACAGGACCACTGCAGTGCTCACCCAGCAAGAAACGCATAAATATGAAGTAGCGTCAAGTAGATCAAATGAAGTGTGTGCAAGAATTGCTCTGCAATGCATTAATTTAGGAACTCAGCGGAGAGGCTCCTACTATATCTAGCTGATCTAAACTTGAGCTCATGATAACACTGCACGAAGCTATGGTAGATAAAAGTGATAGGTAGCGCCAATAGAACAATTCCACTGACAACACAAACTCCTCCAAGAATTCTTCCAGGCACTGTGATAGGATACATATCTCCATAGCCAACTGTAGTCATAGAGATAATCACCCACCAGCAGGCAGCAGGGATGCTGGCGAAGTCCTTGTTGGATGTTTCCAGGTCCAACCCATGTTCAAGAAGCTGAGAAAGTGCACTAAAGATTGCCATGGCAACACAAATGAAGACAAGTAACATAACCATCTCTCGGTAGCATCGTTTCAGAGTCAAACCAAGTGTCTGAAGACCAATGAAGTGACGGGCCAGCTTAATCACCCAAAAAATCCTCATCATTCTAAGCACTCGCAAGGTGACTCCAGCCCTCTGGAGTTGAGAGTTCTCGCCTGTAAATACGGTCATTAACACGGAGATGTAATACGGTGTGATTGCCAGTAAATCAATGATGTTCAGAGGTCTCTTGACAAACTCACACTTGTTTTTGGAGACGATGAACCTCACGATGCACTCCGCAGTGAACCAACCTATGCAGATAGCTTCAATTATCCTGTCAAGAGAACAAAAGAAGAATTGATCATTTTATTTTTAAGCATTTTAATAGCTCTTAGATTTCTTCAGATAGTACTACACTAACATACTAATTTAGTTACTTTTCCAGAAAACATAAAAGGACAGACAGCATCACCAACATCAGACCCACCAGGATGCAACAGAACAAGTACTTCAACAAATGAAAATTGAATTTGATGAAGTTCTTATTAATATACAGCATGTAATACCATTAAAAAATTTGTTTGCTTATCACTAATACTGTAGAAAAATCTCTCTTACATGGTGGCCTGAAATTAACTTATACTCAGCTTGCCACAATACAAAATGTTATTCCATGAGGATAGTGGTTCTCTAGTGTGATGTAAGTTATTAGGTGAATCAGAAAGACATGGTTCTTACAGACAGTGGACACACCCAAGTTTTTGATGATTTATTTCTTGGTAAATAAAAGTGAACTCAAGATCATTTCCTAAAATGTTACTGTTATTTCTTTTTCTCTACAGGCTTGTGTGGGAGACACTGAATCTGAGCCTGCTTTTAGGCTTTGCAGGAATGCCAGTGTCTTCGCCAGGAGAGCACCAGATCATGACCATCTTATCACAAGCGTCATAGTGGAAAAAAGGCTGAAGATTCCTACAATGGAGCAAAATAATCACTAGAATTTTCCCAAAGACCCAACAAGTTTGCTTGTTTGTTTTCCATAGCTGTTTTCACGCATCATGTATTTTTTAAAATATAAGGTCACATTTTACCTAGATCAGTATTTACCAACCTTTTCACATTACTGCACACACAGAAAAGTATGTAATTAATAGAGCATACTGGCATCAGGGGTAGCATTTCTGAAGTGGAAGCCACCAGCCTTGCCTCACACTCCCCAAGGCTGAGGAATTAAATCTCAGCATACTGGTTAGGAAGCCCTGATAAAGAGAGGTAAGGCTAAAGTGATTTTTAATTAAATTACATTTTAAAATTCAAATTAAAAGTTATAATTGAGACTTCCCTGGTGGTCCAGTTGGTTAAGAATCTGTCTTCCAATGCAGTGGACGCAGGTTTGATTCCTGCTTGGGGAACTAAGATCTCACATGCCTCAGAGCAACTGTGCCCGCATCACAATTAGAGAGTCCGCACACCGTGACGAAAGATCCTGTGTGGTGTAACTAAGACTCAACACAGCCCCAAAAGTAAATAAATACATATTTTTTAAAGACATAATAATCATTATACCATCATTCATTTTTGCCCACTTAATGTGGTCTTACTGCTGCTGACCTAGACCCAAACCTGAGAAGTTAAGATAGAGAGAGAAGAAAATAAAGCAGGTGGGACGGTAAGGTTTGTGGAGTGACAATTTGAAAAGAATTACCCATGGTGCATTAAAACACAAACTGCACTGGATGTGACTCATGGAAATGAATAAATAAAGTGAACCATGCTCCCCAACTACAGATGCTGGGAAAGACTGAGGGCAGGAGAAGGGGGCGATGGAGGATGAGATGGTTGGATGGCATCACTGACTCAATGGATGTGAGTTTGAGCAAACTCCGGGAGATGGTGAAGGACAAGGAAGCCTGGTATGCTGTAATCCATGGGGTCACAAACAGTCAGACGCAACTTAGCCACTGAACAACAACAATCTACTTACAGTGGTTCCCAGAGCCACAGAGATTAACTTTATTTATTTCTTGAATAGGTGATAAATTCACAGGGTTTAAATTTCAAAGGTTAAAAAAAAGTATAGAGTGCCCTATTCCCCAGCACTCAGTTCCCCAGTGTTCATCTCAGTCCTGATTCCTCAGAGCCCTGGTTAGAAGGGCAAGAGCCACTGACCACCAAGAAAGCGGAAACCTAAGTGTATTAATTTCTTGAGGCTACTGTAAAAACTTGGTGGCTTCAGTTCAGTCACTCAGTCATGTCCAACTCTTTGCAACCCCATGAATCACAGCACGCCAGGCCTCCCTGTCCATTACCAACTCCTGGAGTTCACTAAAACTCACGTCAACCGAGTTGGTGATGCCATCCAGCCATCTCATCCTCGGCTGTCCCCTTTTCCTCCTGCCCCCAATCCCTCCGAGCATCAGAGTCTTT
>SJYV01003485.1:21536-39552 GCA_006410875.1 Neotragus pygmaeus
AATGTTGAGCTTTAAGCCAACTTTTTCACTCTCCACTTTCACTTTCATCAAGAGGTTTTTTTAGTTCCTCTTCACTTTCTGCCATAAGGGTGGTGTCATCTGCATATCTGAGGTTATTGATACTTCTCCCGGCAATCTTGATTCCAGCTTGTGCTTCCTCCAGCCCAGCGTTTCTCATGATGTACTCTGCATATAAGCTAAATAAGCAGGGTGACAATATACAGCTTTGACATACTCCTTTTCCTATTTGGAACCAGTCTGTTGTTCCATGTCCAGTTCTAATTGTTGCTTCCTGACCTGTATATAGGTTTCTCAAGAGGCAGGTCAGGTGGTCTGGTATTCCCATCTCTTGAAGAATTTTCCACAGTTTATGGTGGAAAATTTTTTTCACACAGTCAAAGGCTTTGGCATAGTCAATAAAGCAAAAATAGATGTTTTTCTGGAACTTTCTTGCCTTTTCCTAGAGAAATCTGCTTTTTCACAGATTCAAGGGTCAGAAGTGCCAAATCATTATCATCAAGCCAAAATCAAGGGTGAGGAGGACCCACTCCCTTCGGAGGCTCCAGGGTAGAATCCATTTCTCACCTCCACCAGCTCCTGGTTGGCATCCCTTGGCTTGGAGCCACATCACTCCTATCTCTGCCTCCATGGCCACTGTGCTAAATCTCCCTCTGCTTCCACCGTGTAAGGACACACCATGTAAAGATACATTTGATAGCATTTAGAGCCTCTGGGGAAGGCAATGGCACCCCACTCCAGTACTCTTGCCTGGAAAATCCCATGGACGGAGGAGCCTGGAAGGCTGCAGTCCATGGGGTCGCTGAGGGTTGGACACAACTGAGCGACTTCACTTTCACTTTCACTTTCATGCATTGGAGAAGGAAATGGCAACCCACTCCAGTGTTCTTGCCTGGAGAATCTCAGGGACGGGGAGCCTGGTGGGCTGCCGTCTATGGGGTTGCACAGAGTTGGACACAACTGAAGTGACTTAGCAGTAGCAGAGCCTCTGGGACAACCCAAGACACATTCCCATCTCAAGGTTCTTAACATAATCATATCTGCACAATTCCTTTTGATATATACAGCAATATCCACCAGGGGCTACCCAGGTGGCGCTAGTGGTAAGGAACCTGCCTGCCAATGCAGGTAGACATAACAGACACAGGTTCGATCCCTGGGTTGGGAAGATCCCCTGGAGGAGGGCATGGCAACCCACTCCACTATTCTTGCCTGGAGAATCCCATGAACAGAGGAGCCTAGCGGGCTATAGTCCATAGGGTCACAAAGAGTCAGACACGACTGAAGTGACTTAGCTAGCACACTGTAAACTGGTTACCAGTAACTAGGACCTGCCTTTTTTGGGGGAGAGGAAGGGATTATTTTTCAGCCTATACTCAAACCAACCAGGAAGATGAAGTCCACAGTGAACCTACTGCCTGGTGAGGGAGGTCAGCCGATGAAATCACAGCTGTCCCTGTTTCTCTATTACCTGCGGCTCAGCACACAGACCCCCATTAATCGGTGGCTGGCAGCAGCTTCTCTGTCCCCATTAGACTATCAATAAAAGCTACTGCCATAATGGCTTCTATGAGCCCCGAGGCTTAGAAAACTGAGATGGTAATGAAACTTGGTAGACCTAGAAAACAAGAGGCGGAGTTTTTTCAATATGCAGTTCTATAAACTGCATGCCATGCATCCCTTCTCCCTGACAATGCTCATCAAATACTCCATGTGTTCCCCCATATCTCTAGCCCTTTGCAGTTAGGCAGGGTCATGTGACCAGTTCTGATCAATGAGCTGTGAGCAAAATGACTACAGTTCAGGGCAGAGGCAATGAAGAGTAGGTGGGAATTCCCTTCCCTGCCATGGCAACCTGAAAAGCATGTGTCCTAAGAGGCTCCAAGATGGTATGCTCTCTATCAGCCCAAGTCCCTGAGTATATGTGCAGAGAAAGACAGACACTCCCCATCCCGACTCTGATTGGATATGGTCATGTGAGCAACCATAAATCTTTTTGTGTTAAGCCACCAAGATTTCTAAGTTGGCTGTTTGTTGTTGATGTTGTTTAGTTGCTAAGTCATGTTTGACTCTTTTGCAACTCCAAGGACTGTAGCCCACCAGGATTCTCTCTGTCCATGGGATTTCCCAGGCAAGAATACTGGAGTGGGTTGCATTTCTTCCTCCAGGGGATCTTTCCGACCCAGGGTTTGAACTTGCATCTCCTGCATTAGCAGATGGATTCTTTACCACTGAGCCACCACAGAAGCCTATCCAAGGTAATAAACTGGTAAATTCAGTAAGTAATAATATATGCACTCAAAAGGGGTTGCAAAAGCACAAATCCTTCATAACAACAGTTTTCTTATATCAGCTGTGGGTCTTTCCTGTTCCCCAGCTAAAGTACTATGTCTTCTCTCCAGCCAGACACGAGCAAGGGCTCTGGACCTGATGCAGAGAGCCCTGCTGCTGTTCTCGCTCTGACCTTCTAAGGGCTCTCCCAGCAATAAAATCCTAAGATTCGATTAAATTAAGAAGAGTAAAAATGCTAATTGTGCCAAAAACACCAGAACATTTTCAGCTAATTACTTCCACTAGCAGCCAAATTGTTCAGATTTAAAAGGAGGAAATCCAAATGATGCAAAATAATCTTTCAGTAAGGAAATCTCAAAGAGATAAAGTCATCTGTAATGAGGCCCACTGGGTTCCTCCTGCCCCACCCCCCAAGTCAGACACAGTTTATACAGAATTCCACGCAAAAGGGATGAATCAGTGAGAAACCCCAGGCATTCCTCTTCCACCAAGGATTATGCCAAAGCATTCTCCAACAACAAACACCACTAAGCCTGCCAAACCTCCCCATGTTTCCAAATGGCACTGTCACCAAAGCCACCTCCAGCAACTGATGGAAAACTTGAGTGCTGTGTTACTGAGCATTGCAGCCAACGACTGGGTACTCTGTGGGCTACTTGTACAAAAAACAAGTTGGAAAAAAAGAACAGAAGATACTGAAGGGTACCAGAAGCCTCACAGCCCATTCTGATTTCTTTTGAGGCCCAAAGATATAGAAACTAATGAATTTACAGCTTAAAATACAGTTCCCACTTATTCAGGCTTTTCAATTGGGCAGACATCATCTCATTTAACCTTTTTTAAGAACTCTAGAGCGTGTGTATTTCCCCGAATACCTCTATTTTACAGATGACAAAACTGAGGCTGAAAGTTAACCATCTCTTCAAGATCACATAATGAAGAAATTGCTGTGGCACAGGTAATGAAACCCAGATCTACTGGGCTTTGGAAGCACTAAGAAACATCTGAACATGCTTATAATTTTATGGCAACGTTCACTTTTATTATTAAATGATATATGTCAATCTCTTCGTCTCCATGGTTGATGTATTAAAGCAGATTTTTCACACTGCTGGTTCTTAACCCATTACTGGGTCAAAATTGACATAGGTCTTTTTTGGGGAAGTTAAATAGAAATATTACAGTGCATCAAAGTACAAAACTTTTGCTTCAGTTATATATAATTGTATACTAAATTACGATGAAAAATGTATTCCTTTTTGTAGGCACTGGACGACCTCAAAACTTGCTGGCAATCACCAGTCATTCTAATTCCCCTAACTGATCCCTCATAATAGAAGGCGCTTATGGCAATGACTCAGAGGTTTACAAACAGGCTCCACAGGAGAACAAATGCTTTTAGTGCTAACGAGTTCTACCACGGTGCCCTCTTGCCTGCAAAAGAGACCAGGTCAGGACACAAGAGACCATTAACTATGTCGTGTGAGGTGAACTCCGCCTCCCTCTGGGTACCATCTTCTCATCTTTTCCCCCTCATTATTCTATTTTGAAAAATTTCAAACATGGAACAAATTCATTAATATTTTAAATATACTTGCTTATCACCTATTCACCCCTTTATCCAGGTATTAATCTATCTTTTGGGAGGGATGCATTTTATAGAAAATCCAGAACTTCCTTGCTAGCACAGTGGATAAGAATGTGTCTGGCATTGCAAGAGGCATGGGCTCAATCTCTGGTCCAGGAAGATCCCACATGCTGAGGCGCAGCTAAGCCCCTGCACCACAACTATTGAGCCTGTGCTCTAGAGGCCGGGAGCCGCAACTACTGAAGCCTGCGTGCCCCAGAGCCTAGGCTCTGCAACAAGAGAAGCCGCCATAATTAGAAGCACTGCAACTAGAGAAAAGCCGCATAGCAAGGAAGACCCAGAACGGCCAAAAGTAATAAATAAAATTATTTTAAAAAGCAATGAAGATCCAGATAAGCCCAAAATAATTAATTTAAAAATAAAGTAAATCCAGACATCAATGCATTTCCATCTAAAAACTTCAGAGTGCATATTATTAGCCAGAGTTCAATAACTGTTGCATTTTTTTCTTTTGATTTGAACTTTACATGCAATGGAGCACACAAACCTTGAGTGCACACTGAGGTCTGACAACTGCATGACTCCTATAACCAAAACTCCTATTAAGATGTAGAGCATTCACATCACCTGAGAGCTCTCTGCCTTATTCATCTTTGTATCTCCTGCCCTTCCTTCTCAAGTTCATCAGACACATAACAAGTGTCAAACAGCTTTTTGCCCAGTATAATATAAATGATGTTGACAGAACTTGAAGGACAATGATGGCTTCTTCTGAAAGCTTTATAAGATAACTGAAGTCTGCCATCAAAAATGGTGCTGAATTCAGTTGGACCCTTGTCTTACACCAAGTACAAAAGTGAACTCAACATGAATTAAAGCTAAATATAAGAACTAAGATAATTTTTTTTTAATTCCTAGAAGAAAACATGGAGGGAACGCTTCATGACATTGAACTTGGCCATGATTTCTTGGATATGACACAGAAAGAACAACAAAAATAAAAAGAGACAAACGAGACTTATCTCAAATTTAAAAAAGCTTTTGTGCATCAACAAACACAACCGAGTGAAAAGGCAAGCTACAGAAGAGAAAATATTTGCAAATCATATATCTAATGAGAGATCAATATCCAGAATACGTATCAAACCCCTACAACTCAACAACAAAAAAATCAAATAAATCCAACTTAAAAATGAGCAAAGGATCTGCATAGACATTTCTCAAAGATGATACACAAATGGCCAACAAGCATTTGAAAAGATGCTCTATGTCACTAATCATCTGAGAAATGAAATCATCAAAATCATCAAGTCATCAAGATCATCAGAAGATACCATCTCACATCCATTAGGATACCTACTATTAAAACAGAAAACAAGTATTGATGAGTATGTGGTGAAATTGAAATATCCGTGTACTGTTGTTAGGACTGCATAATAGCGCAGCAGCTATGGAAAACAGTGCCAAAGTTCCTCAAAAAATTAAAAATAGAACTTCCATATGATCCAGCAATCCCACTTCTGGGTATATACCCAAAAGAACTGAGAGCAGGATGTGGAAGACCTGTGTTCACAGCAGCACTGTTCACAACAGTCAACAGGTGGAAGGAAACCAAACCCAAACCCAAACGTCCACTGATGAAGGAATCAATAAACAGAATGTGTCATAGTCTTACAACGGAGTATTATTCAGCTTTACAAAGGAAGAAAATCCTGTCACATGCTACAAAATGGATGAACCTTCAGGATATTATACTAAGTGAAAGAAAGCCATCCCACACACACAAAGACAAACACTGTAGGATTCTACCTATATGAGCCTCCCTGATAGCTCAATTGGTAAAGAATCCACCTGTAATGCAGGAGACCCTGGTTCAATTCCTGGGTTGGGAAGATCTGCTGGAGAAGGGATAGGCTACCCACTCTAGTATTCTTGGGCTTCACCGTGGCTCAGCTTGTAAAGAATCCATCTGCAATGAGAGAGATCTGGGTTCAATCCTTGGGTTGGGAAGATCCCCTGGAGAAAGAAAAGGCTACCCACTCCAGTATTCTGGCCTTGAGAATTTAAGGACTGTATAGTCCATGGGGTTGCAAAGGGTCGGATGTGACTGAGCGACTTTCACTTTCACCTATATGAGGTATATAAAGCAGTCAAATTTAAAAGTAGAGTGGTGGTTACCAGGGGCTGAGGGAAAAGGAAAAAGAGAAATTGTTGTTTAATGGGTATCCTCCTAACACCTCCATGCTACTGATGACAAAACTGAGGCTGAAAAGTTAAACATATTTTCCAAGATCACACAATTAAAAAATGGCAGTGGCACAGGAAATAAAACATGGATCTACTGGGCTTTGAAGCACTAAGAAACATCTGAAGGTGCTAATGACTTTTATAACAATGTTCATTATTAACGTTAAATGATACATGTCAATCTTTTAGTCTCTATGGTTTACGTATTAGAGCAGCAGTTGATGGTAAATTTTATATTATGTATTTTTTACCATGATAAAAAAAGAAAAAGGAGAGAAGGCAGTGGGATTTAAAGCCATGCTCCCAAAGAAACTGGAGCCTTAATTCAGACTCTTAGACCATGTGCCCATGCTACCCACTGGGTCAAATTAAAACAATGGTGCAGATGCTGCCATTAAAGCAGTGACTTACATTCTGCCTTACTGCAGGAGGATTTGAGGTGATTGTTCCTGTCATTCGCTCCAGCCAGAACCTGATTAAAATTCAATATTACAGAGACAATTAAGTAAGCTAAAATATAAAGGAGCTTCCCTTGCAGCTCAGCTGGTAAAAAATCCACCTGCAATACGGGAGACCTGGGTTCGATCCCTAGGTTGGGAAGATACCCCTGGAGAAGGGAAAAGCTACCCCCTCCAGTATTCTGGCCTGGAGAAATTCTATGGACTATAAAGACCATGGGGTCACCAAGAGTTGGACACGACCGAACAACTTTCACTTCACTTCACTTCACAATATAAAAAAGTCGAAGACTGAATATTTTTACTAAATAAGTGACTTGAAAAAGTTAAATGACACAGATATACGAAAGAACAGAAAACATCTGCAATATTTATTGTATATGTATGTTATATAAATACTATATACATAAGCATACATATGTAATTATAATAAAATTATATTTAAAAGCAAGTACAATGTCACAGTGATTAAGAATATAGCATAAAAATGCTTTATTATTTCAAACCTCAATAACTGTTTCTCTTCAATTGAAATGGAATTTTAGGATTCAAGTTTATAGTTTTGGTGGGGAAAAATGAAATCTAAGTCCCTTTAAGGCACATACATGTTGACAAACAAATATAAGATAAATGATAATAGACTGAGATCATTTTTTACATGAAATAAAAATATGAACATGAAACTGTCCAACAAAGGAGGATTTTTTAAAATATTTATTTATTTGGTTGTACCGGGTCTTTGTTGCAGCATAAGAGATCTTAGTTGCAGCACGTGGGATCTAGTTCCTTGACCAGAGATAGAACCTGAGCCTCTGCACTAGAAGCGTGGAGTCTTAGCTGCTAGACCACCAAGGATGTCCAAAGACGATGATGATGTTCAGCTGCTCAGTCGTGTCTCACTCTTTGCGACCCCATGGACTGCAGCACTCCAGGTTTCCCTGTCCTTCACCAACTTCCAGAGTTTGTCCAAAGATAGGGGAATCTTGAAGCAAGTAACCCTTCTCCATTAATAACATGCTGTGAAACCACGGATACACTATTCAATCTCCCTTCCTAAATTTTCCTCAATGATTAAATGATGAGAATGCCAGGAGGACCTATCTCTCAGGTTGTCTTAAGGATTATAGGAAGTAGGGACTTCCCTTGTCCAGTGGTCCAGTGGTTAAGAATCTGCCTTGCAATGCAGGGGACATGGGTTCCACCCCTGGTCCAGGAATGAAAATCCCACATGTCACGGAGCAACTAAGCCCATGCGTAACAACTAGAGAGCCCTTGCACCACAACAAAAGATCCCGGTGTGCCCCAACTAAGACACAGCCAAATAAATAAATAGATAAATTTTATTAAAAAGTATTAAAAATGAATTAAATGAATTAATATGAAATAATAGTAAAAGCTTAATATATTGTGTCTATAATTGTCACTATTACAAACCAACTCTGGACTCATGTCTTCCCTTCATACTCAAAAGGAGATCACTTCGGTATTTTCCTGAGCGCAAAGAGAAGGCAAGGATGAATGCTTCATCTTTTCATTTTCTCTTCTCCCAAGAATTCTGCTTATATTTTTATACACTGCTGGCTGTAGCATAAAGTGGTAAAAACCACTTAAAAGAGCAATTGCCAGGATTTGTCAAGCTTTATACTGCACATGAGACCCAGCCACCCACTCAAGGAATTTATCTTACAAACACACTCTCATATTTACACAAGAATATGTACAATGAGATCCACTGTTTGTAATACTCAAGGATTAAAAAAAAAAAAATCTATCCATTGGAGATTCATTATATAAATGTATTTCCCGAAGTCATCAGGTTGAATCACAGGAAATTGACATTGGGAATTTAACAACTCTACCTTATGCCACGTAGCCACAAAAAGGAATGTGGTGAGGTGCATTACTGTGATTTGATGTGGAGCAGGCTTCATGACATACAGGTGCAGAGCAGTGCATATGTTATGCTCTAATTGTGTGTGTATGTGTGCATACATGTACTAGAAGGATACTTAAGAAACTGTTAGCTGCTGCCTCCCTCCAGAGAGGGAGCCTGGTGCAGGATGGAAACTCATTTTTTATTTTATTACCTTTGGTCATGTTAAATGATTTACCATGTGCCCATATTATTTTTCCAATTAAGAAAAAATTTTAAAGGAAAATGAAAAAGCATGCCCAACTAGAAGAGCAAGCGCTATGATGGAGTTACCAGGGACTTGAATCAACCAGCACACTCCCAAGAGCGGCACAGAAAGAAAAGTTGCCCCCTTCCTACCCCAAGCTTTCAGACCAAAACATATGAGGCATTTCCAATCACATTTCCAACAGGTCTGTACTGTCTGATGATACCTGGTGTGACAAAAATTTCCAACGAATTGCACATCACCATCCACTACATTCTCTGCAGTCTCTTTCATGTCCTTATAAGAGTTTTCGCCACAAGTTCAATGGGAGAAAAAGCTCAATTAAAAAAAAAACAAACTGATTTTTTTCTTATGTACTTCAATTACCTTACCAAAAAAAACCACTCATACATGTTTATCCTTCTACTCTAGAATAATGAGAACACATTAAATAAAGTACTAAGCATTTTTCTGTAAATTTACAAATACTAAGTCACTTAATTCTCACAACTGAATGCAATACGTTTTATTTTTTCCCATGTATAAATGAGGAAACTGAAGCAAAGATAAGTTACTTGCTCATGCCACACACTAATAAATGGCAGATTAATAATATATACTCATTGGTTATGCAATACATTGAATCCTGGCTGGGATTTATGCATTTCCTTATAGTTGTAATTAATGTATGCTTGTTATTTTATGTTCCTCACTTTGTATTACTTTGCTTACTCATGCCTGTGTTTGGATGGCATCTTTAGGACACGTGGTAGGATAAAAACAAGGATAAACAAACAGGGCAGTCTTCTACCACTGGGGACTGGCTACAGAGGACTGGACTCCCCTTTGGAGTGTTTAAGGGGTCGCTACTATTCTACTGGGCTTCCCTGATGGCTCAGACGGTAAGGAATCTGCCTGCAATGCAGGAGATGCAGGATCAATCCCTGAGCTGGGAAAATCCCCTGGAGGAGGGCATGGCAACCCACTCCAGTATCTTGCCTGGAGAATGCCATGGACAGAGGACCTTGGCAGAATCAGTCCATAGGGTCACAAAGAGTCGGACACAACTGAAGTGACTTAGCATACATGAGCATACATCCCAGAACCCTTTACTGTCCTCCCTGTCTGATGGGTCAGCAAGCATTCACAAAGAGAGGCAAGAAATCTCCAAGGCTTCATCTGAGTCTCCTATGATGGGGGATGCAATGTCCTGGGGTAAGGATGGAGTGACAATCTGTTACTTGGATGTGGTTCTAAGCTGGTGGAGTATGTTAATTCATTCATCACACAGTGAAGTTTGTGAATTCCTACTGTATGCCAGGAGCCAAAGAGCCACCGAGAGGTCTAGAAAGGTGACTTACACATAGAACTTAATTATAGTTATTCAAGGTGTCATCATTGGAGGAAGCTGGGTGAAGGGTACACTGGAACTCTCAGTATTACTTTTGCAACTTCTTGTGAGTATAAAAGGATTTCAAAATAAAAAGTTTCTTTAAAAACAACAAAACAAAACAAAAATAAATAAAATAAAAACAACAAAACAGGGACTTCCCTACAGTGGCTAAGACTCTAAGCTCCCAATGCAGGGGGCCCAAGTTCGATCCCTGGTCATGGAACTAGATCCCACATGCTGCAACTAAGAGTGTGCATGCCAAAACTAAAATATCCCACATGCTACAGCGAAGATCAAACATCTTGTGTGCCTCAACTAAGACCCAGCACAGCCAAATAAATAATTTTAAACAACAACAAAAAGAAGACTGAATTTAACCTAAAAAACATCTTAGTGAAAGGTAAGATATACCCTCCCCAACAACAACCTTGCCTGTAGAAACTCAAATGTAAAATGTAGAGAGTGATAAATGCTGTAATCAACATGCATTAAGTTCAGAAGAAAGTTAAGTTTTCCTTCATCTGGGGGATTATGGAAAACTTCTTCAAGAAAGTGGCAACTTAATCTGTCATGGAAAGACGAGCACAAGGAAAGGCAGGAAGGTGCTGATAAACTGGGAGCAATGAAAGCAATTACATTAAAAAAAAAAAAAAGGTCCAAGGCAGGTAATAAAGATGGAAAGGTAAATTAAACCCTGAAGTTTATTTGATGGCAATAATCATGGGTACCATTTACTGAAATGACTCCTATGAGGCTGGTAATTTCAATATGACCATGTCATAAGCATAAATGGAAAGGAGCCAGGTTATCAAACTGTTAACAGTGGTTAGTCCAAGAGAAAGAATAAGACTGGCAGGTAAATTAGTGTAAAGTAGGAATCCATTTTTTGCCATAAACATCCATGAATGGCTGAATTTTTCACAATTAGAATGTATTCAAGTATTATGTGATTCTTTAAATAACTTCTTAAACTTTTATTCTTTAATTAATTTATCTATTTTTATTTTTGGCTGTGCTGGGTCTTCGTTGCTGCATGGGCTCTTTCTCTAGCTGCAGCAATGGGGGGGGGGGGGGGGGGGCGCTGCTCTCTAGTTGCGGTGCACAGCCTTTTCGCTGCAGTGGCTTCTCTTGCTGTAGAGCATGGGCTCTAGGCGTATGGGCTTCAGTAGCTGCGGCACGTGGACTTCGTTGCTCCACAGCATGTGGGATCTTCCCGGACCAGGGATCAAAACTGTGTCTCCTGCATTGGCAGGTAGATTCTCTACCAGTGAGCCACCAGGAAAGCCTTTCAAATAACTTTTAAGGATACATTATTATCTTCAGGGCCCACAAGCCGGTCGTCACTACTGCATTATTCCTATTGTACAGATAAGAAAACAAGGTCGAAGCTAAGTCAGTGGCCTGGCTGAGGGGATGAGACTACAGCAGGGACATTTCTGCTGGGGTGGAGAATGAAAACAGATCTGGCTATGGAATTACTAAAATATGCAAAAACAAAAATAAAGGCCAGAAGCCGGGCAGTGCGAGTAGAATAAGGAGAGGAGGGGCCAGGTCAGAAAAGTCACAGGTGCAGAAAAGCCTCAGAGAGCAGAGAACAGGGGGCCTCACTGGGCTGCCAAGCAAGATGTGCAGTGCAAAGAGGGGCGATTGTAGGATTAAGGGCTGGAGGCCTTATGGCAAAGCTGATAAATTTTCAAAGTTACAGCTTTAAAGGCAAAGGGAACCCGTTAAAGATTTGGCAACAGGTGGGTCCATTCACTGAATAAGCATTTCTTAAGAGGTTACTATGTGCTGGGCACATGGCCAGGCTCAGGAGCTGGGAAGAGGCCAAGTGCACTGTGGGAATACATGTCGGGCAGGAGTTTATGAAACGACTGGAGGCTGCAGACAGTCAGGAGACTGACACAGGCAAGAGAAAGGGAAGGCCCAAACCGGCAGATGATGGGAATACAACGAAAATTAAATAAAATGATGGGGGAAAGATGACAGAAGCCTTCAACAAGACCCTGCCACGGACGGGCTATGAGAACGCCATGTCCTCTCTGCAATGTCAGCAAACGCCCAGGACTCAGCAGACCTTCATCGCCACCCTGGAGACGTGCAGGTCAGATGGAACCTGGGCAGTTGCCCGGAGCCCATCCCTACACGAAAAGGCAAGTGAAGAAAAACCACCCAACCAAATCCTATTACAAGAGATGGCCACTCTGAACAAGTCTCTTGATTTTCCTAACAGATGAAATGACAGATCATCTTCCAGAGCCAAATTATGGAAAGCAATTCATCAATACCATGCATTGCTGTAGGGCTTCCCTGGTGGCTCAATCAGCAAAAGAAAAAAATCCACCTGCAATGCAGGTGACCGCTTGTAACGCAGGAAACACGGATTCGAAATCTGGGTTAGGAAGATCCCCTATAGAAGGGAAAGGCTACCCACTCCAGCATTCTTGCCTAGAGAATTCCATGGACAGAGGAGCCTGGTGGGCTATAGTCCATGGGGTTGCAAAGAGTAGGACATGACTTGGCAACTTAACCACCCCCACCACATGCATTACTATTTGTGTTCATTACCCTCTATTGAGGACCTGGCTCTGGGCTGACTCTGAAGAAACCATCCACATTTCTGTCTGTATCTCACCAGATGCTCTCATAGTCAGGGACATCAGGACAGCTTTTCTTCACCAGATGCCTATGAATGTGTTTTCAGTAAACCACCATGTTCTAGACGAAAATACACATAACAAGTAGGGAGAACCAAAATCTGTGGTTCTGTTCTCATTACTAAAAAATTTCCCAGAGATGAGATGACCCAGACACACCAGCACCTACCCACCCAGGCCACCAGCATTCTCCACTCCATGGGGATCTCCTTCATCCTGCAGGTACATAACCTCCCCCAGCATCTTTATCTCCGCTCCAGAGAGACACAAATCCATCTAAATAATGATACAAGAAGATCAACTCATTGCAAGAATTAATCTGTTCCCAATCCATATATAACTACCAGATAGGTTTTACTACTTTCTGTTTATTTCACTGGTAATTCATTACTAAAAGGAATTTTTTTAAAAAGAAAGGATATCAAGAGACCATCCTCCTCTTTAGACATGATCCTCTTATAAAAACTGATACCAATTTTTCCTTTCTTTTCTAGTTTCTCTCTTTTTTTTTACATTTTAAATATTCTTTTCCATGATGATTTATCACAGGATATTGAATATGCTTCCCTGTGCTATAAGTAGAACCTTGTTATTTATCCATCCCGTATATACTAGTGTAAACTAGTATGCTAGTATAGGACCCGCCCTCTGCTAACCCTAAGTCATTCCCTCCTCTAATTCTTTTATTTAATAGCATTTTATCTTTTTTAAATTGAAATATAGTTAACAAATACTGTGTTAGTTTCAGACTCACTGCATAGTGATTTGATATCTGTATACATTATCAAATGATTGCCATGGTAAGTCTAGTAACCATCTGTCCCTGTATAAAATTATTGACCATATTTCTTATATGCTATAATCTACCACATAATATACCTCAGTGTCTTATTTTCTAACTAGATGTTTCTACCTCTTAATACCCTTCATCTAGTTCACTTTCCCTACCCCACCCCCAAACAGGCCCCAGCAACCACCAATTTCTTCTCTGTATCTATGAGTCTTTCTTCATTTTGGTTTGTTTATTTTGTTTAAATTCTACATATAAGTGAGATCATAGGGTATTTGTCTTTCTCTCTTTGACTTATTTCACTGAGCATGGAAAAAAAAAATTTATAAACTAGACTTCATCAGAATCTGCAATTTTAATACACTGAAACCAAATAAGCAAGCCAGAGAATAGACGAAAATTGTCATAAATCATTTATCTGGGGCTTCCCTACTGGCTCAGTGGTAAGTAACCTGCCCAGAATGCAGGAGAAACGCTTTGGATCCCTGATTTGGGAGGATCCCACAGGCCTCGGAGCATCTAAGCCCCAGCCCCACAACTACTGAACCTGTCCTCTAGAACCTGGAGCCCTGACAAAAGCAGCCACCGCCATCAGACTCTAATGCATGACAACCAGAGAGCAGCCCCTGCCAGCCACAACCAGAGAAAGGCCAAGTAGCTACAAAGCCCCAGCACAGCCGAAAATAAAGAAAATCTAAAAGCAAACAAGCAAACATTTATCTGACAAAGGACTGGTATCCGCAATGTAAAAAGAACTCCTAAGACTCATTAATAAAGACAAAAAGCCCATCTTCTTATTTGTTTTTTAAAAGGTAATTTGGACAAACAGGTCACCTAATAAAATAAAATATAAAAGATGATCAGCACTCTCATCATCAGGGAGATGAACATTAAAACCACAATGAGGGCTTCCCTGGTGGCTCAGTGATAAAGAATCTGCCAACATAAGAGACACAGGTTCGATCTCTGGTCCAAGAAGATCGCACGTGCCATGGAGTACTTAAGCTGTTTCGCCACAGCTACTGAGTCTGTGCTCCAGAGCCAGTGAGCCACAGCTACTGAGCCTACATGCTGCAGCTACTGAAGCCTGTGCTCTGCAACATGAGACCCACTGCAATGAGAAGTCCATATGCCGCAACTAGAGAAAAGCCTGCACAGCAATGAAGACCTAGCGCAGCCAAAAATAAATAAGTAAGTAAATAACTACAATGAGATATACACGCAACAGAATAACAAGGCTGGCCACACCAAGGATTGGCGAGGATGTGGAACAATAGGAACCCTCATATGTTGCGGGCAAGGGTTTAGGGGGATAGAAGGGTGCAACCTCTCTGGGAAAAGGTGTGGCAGTGTCCCCAAAGCCCTAGACGAATTTCTGATGTGCCAGAACATACAACACTCTCAATGAGTTAACAGTGTCCTGAAGTGTGCATTTATTAAAACAAATTTTACATGATTTTGAAACAATGATTAAAGGGGAGAAGGGAAAAAAGGAATCAAGAAAATAATAAAGATAAAAATATATACAAAAAATAAGAACACAAAGATTAAAAAAAACAAAACAAAACATGAAACCAAAAGCTGGTTCAAAGAAAAGATTAATCAAAACCTTGCCCCTGGCAATGCTCAGCAAGGAAAAAAAGGTGGCAAAAACCATAATGTGACCGCAGAAGTAGGTCCAGGTAGTCACAGAGACTAGATACGTGGCAGATGAGGCCCTCTAGGTCCGTGGAGTAAATATTGGACTGTTCCATAGTACTGAGGAAACTCTCATCCATATGGAAAAATAAAATTAGATCCCTTGTACCAGTATCATCTTAAGTAGAGACTTCCCTGGTGGTACAGTGGATAGGACTCCGCCTGCCAGTGCAGGGCACATGGGTATGATCCCTGGTCTGGGAACATTCCGCATGCTGCCACAACTCAGCCCATGCACCACACCTACTGAAACTGAAGCCTGCATGCTCTAGGGCCCTCAGGCCACAACTAACAAGCTCCTGTGCCATAGCTGCTCAAGTCCACTCGCCCAGAGCCTGTGATTCGCTACAAGAGAAGTCGCCGCAGCGAGAAGCCTTGGCACCACAACGAGAGAGCAGTCCCCATTCTCGGCAACTACAGAAAGCCCACCCAGAGCAGCAAAGACCCACAGCCAAAATTAAATACACAAATAAATTTAAAACCTCCAAAAAATAATTTTTGGTAGAGTAAATGCCAAATTTGGAAAATAAAAGTTGAGCAAAATCTTTACAAATATATTTTTAAATTTTAAGACAGTATAAGAGAATATAAAAGAATCCTTAAGATTTTAGAGATATAAGATGCCTTCTTAAACAATAGTAACTTAAAAAATACAAACCATAAAGGAATATATTGATAAATTTGTCTTTGTAAAAATACACAAATTGTGTACACCAAAAAACACGATGTATCTCTGTGTACTAAGTTACTTCAGTTGTGTCCGACTCTTTGCAGCCCCAGGGACTGTAGCCCACCAGGCTTCTCTGTCCATGGGGATTCTCCAGGCAAGAATACTGGAGTGGGTTGCCATGCCCTCCTCCAGGCTATCTTTCCCGCCCAGGGGTCAAAACAAGAGTCTCCTACGACTCCTGCATTGCTGGTGAATTTGTTACCGCTGAGCCACTGAGGAAAAAACACTATACCCCCAAAAACAGTATAAACAAAGTCAAAAGGCAAGCCACAATCAGGAAGAAGACATCTGCAAAGCACATAATTGACAGATAATCGGTACCCAAGATAAATAATCATTACAGAAAAAATGAGCAAAGGATACAAACATACAATTCACAAAGAGAAAATTCACATGGCAAAAATTACATGAAAAGATGCTAAACTTCTCTTGTAATCAGAAAATGCAAGTTAATCACAATGAGGTATATGTTCTCCTAGAACAGCCAAAACTAGAGACTGACAATACCTAGTTTTCGTGAGAACAGAACACAACTGGAACTCTTATACACCTCTAGTGGGAGGATAAAATAGTACAACCATGTTGGAAAACAGTTTGTCAGTATCTTCAAAATCAAACATGGGAGTTTCCTGATGGCCTAGTGGTTAGGATTTGGTGGTTTCACTACTGAGGCCCAGGTTAGATCCACGGTCACAGAAACAATCCCATATGCCACGTGGTGCAGCCAAAATACATACATACAAAAATAAAATTAAACATACATCTACCCTTCAGTATTCTTGCCTTGAGAACCTCATGAACAGTATGAAAAGGCAAAAAGATAGGACTCTGAAAGATGAACTCTCCAGGTTGGTAGGTGCCCAATATGTTACTGAAGATCAATGGAGAAATAACTCCAGAAAGAATGAAGAGACGGAGCCAAAGCAAAAACAATACCCAGCTGTCGATGTGACTGGTGATGGAAGCAAGGTCTGATGTTGTAAAGAGCAATACTGCATAGGAACCTGGAATGTTAGGTCCATGAATCAAGACAAATTGGAAGTGATCAAATAGAAGATGGCAAGAGTGAACGTCGACATTTTAGGAATCAGCAAACTAAAATGGACTGGAATGGGTGAATTTAACTCAGATGACCATTATATCTACTACTGTGGGCAAGATTCCCTTAGAAGAAATGGAATAGCCATCATAGTCAACAAGAGAGTTCGAAATGCAG
Source organism: Neotragus pygmaeus (assembly GCA_006410875.1). Classification (NCBI taxonomy): domain Eukaryota; kingdom Metazoa; phylum Chordata; class Mammalia; order Artiodactyla; family Bovidae; genus Neotragus; species Neotragus pygmaeus. Next base: position 38,744 of record SJYV01003485.1, read on the forward strand.
TACCTGGATGAAATCTCAAAAAAGACAGAATGATCTCTGTTCATTTCCAAGGCAAACCATTCAATGTCACGGTAAGCCAAATCTATGCCCTGACCAGTAATGCTGAAGAATTTGAACGGTTCTGTGAAAACCTACAAGATCTTTTAGAACTAACACCAAAAAAAGATGTCCTTTTCATTACAGGGGACTAGAATGCATAAGTAGGAAGTGAAGAAACACCTGGAGTAACAGGCAAATTTGGCCTTGGAGTACAGAATGAAGCAGGGCAAAGGCTAATAGAGTTTTGCCAAGAGAACGCACTGGTCATAGCAAACACCCTCTTCTAATAACACAAGAGAAGACTCTACACATGGACATCACCAGATGGTCAACACTGAAATCAGATTGATTGTATTCTTTGCAGCCAAAGATGGAGAAGCTCTATACAGTCAGCAAAAACAAGACCAGGACCTGACTGTGGCTCAGATCATGAACTTCTTGTTGCCAAATTCAGACTTAAATTGAAGAAAGTAGGGAAAACCACTAGACCATTCAGGTATGACCTAAATCAAAATCCTTTATGATTATACAGTGCAAGTGAGAAACAGATTTAAGGGACTGGATCTGATAGACAGAGTGCCTGATAAACTTTGGAAGGAGGTTTGTTACACTGTACAGGAGACGGGGATCAAGACCATCCCCAAGATAAAGAAATGCAAAAAAACAAAATGGCTGTCTGAGGAGGTCTTACAAATAGCTGAGAAACAAAAAGAAGCAAAAAGCAAAGGAGAAAAGGAAAGATATGCCCATTTGGATGCAGAGTTCCAAAG
>SJYV01003485.1:42237-60541 GCA_006410875.1 Neotragus pygmaeus
GCTATGGTTTTTCCAGTGGTCATGTATGGATGTGAGAGTTGGACTATAAAGAAAGCTGAGTGCCAAAGAATTGATGCTTTTGAACTGTGGTGTTGGAGAAGACTCTTAAGAGTCCCTCGGACACTGCAAGGAGATCCAACCAGTCCATCCTAAAGGAAATTGATCCTGAATATTCACTGGAAGGACTGATGCTGAAACTGAAACTCCAATACTTTGGCCACCTGATGTAAAATGCTGATTCATTTGAAAAGACCCTGATGCTGGGAAAGTTTGAAGGCAGGAGGAGAAGGGGATGACAGAGGATGAGATGGTTGGATGGCATCACCCACTCAATGGACATGAGTTTGAGTGAACTCCGGGAGTTGGTGATGGACAGGGAGGCCTGGTGTGCTGCAGTCCATGGGGTTGCAAAGAGTCAGACACGATTGAGCAATTGAACTGACTGACATCTATCCAGTGATCCAGCAATTCTACTCCTACGTATCTGTCCAAGAGTGGAAAAAAAAGGTCCACAAGAAACTTGCACATGAATGTTCATTACTAAAAACAAAAAGCAGTGCAAATGCCCATCAAGTGGTAAACTGACAAGAAAATGTGGTATATTCATATAAAGGAATACTATGAAAACAAATGAGCTTTCCTCAAAAAGTTAAACACGGAACTACCATATGACCATTCCTAAATGTCTGTTTAAAAGAAATGCAAGCATATGTTCACACAAAATCTTGTATACATGAATGTTCAGAGCAGCATTATTCATAGAAATCAAAAAGTGGACATAATCCAAATGTCTATCAACTGATAAACAGATAAACAAAATGAGGTAGAACCATACAACAGATTATTCAGTTGTAAAGAGGAATGAGGTACTAATGCTACATGCTACTGAGTGAACCCTGACAACATTAAACCAAGTGAAAGAATCCAGACACAAAAGGGTCCTTACATGACGTGTCCAGAATAGGCAACTCCACAGAAGCATAAGGGACACTAGAGGTTGTCAGGGGATAGTTGGAGAGGGAACTGCTAATAGGTAGGAGGTCTCTTCTGGGGTGACCAAATATTCTGGAACAGTAGCAAGATTGTAAAGTGAACAACAACGTGACTATAGTAAAAATAACCAAAACTGTACACTTTAAAATTGTTAATTTTATTATGTGAGTTATATCTAAAAAATTTTTTAGAACTTCTTCTGGTGGTCCAGTGGTTAAGACTTTAAGCTGCCAACACAGGGTGTGCAGGTTCGATTCCTGGTCGGGGAAGATCCTGCATGCTGTGCGGCATGCCAAAACTTTCTTTAAAAGAAATGGAAGGGCTTCCCTGGTGGTTCAGATGGTAAAGAATCTGCCTGCAATGTAGGACACCAGGTTCAATCCCTGGGTGGGGAAGATGCCTTGGAGAAGGAAGTGGCTACCCACTCTAGTATTGTTGCCTGGAGAATACCACGGACAGAGGAGCCTGGTAGGCAGGCTACAGTCCATAGAGTTGCAAAGAGTTGGACATGACTGAGCGACTAACACCTTAAAAAAAAAAGGGAATAAAAAAAATTTTTAAGGTAAATTACTGCTACAAATAACGTATGGATGAATTTTTGCAAATATTATGCTCATGAAAAGAAGCCAGACATAAGAATATATGCCATACAACTCTAGTCTTGTTAAATTCTACAACAGGCAAAACTGCCTATGGCAATCACTGCCTGTGGCAACAAGGCTGGGGAAACTTTTTAGGGTGAAAGAAACCTTCTGTATCCTGACTGGGATTGGAATCACACATATATACATCTGTCAAACGTCAAACTGTATACTTCAAAATGGGTGCATTTCATTTTATGTAAACTATACCTCAGTGCTCATGTTCAATCTCTAAGCTGTATCCAACTCTTTAGAGACCCCATGACTGTAGCCAGCCAGGCTGCTCTGTCCGTGGAATTTCCCAGGCAAGAATACTGGAGTGGGTTGTCATTTCCTTCTCCAGGGGATCTTTCCAATCCAGGGATCGAACCTGAGTCTCCTGCACTGGCAGGGGGATTCTTTACCACTGATCCACCAGGAAGGCATGACACCTCAATAAAATTGATTTTAAAAGAATATAACATGAGATATTATTTCACACCAACAAGATTTCCAAAGTGGTAAAGTCTGACAACATGTAGAAATAGCAAGGATTGACCAATAGAACTCATTCACTACTGATGAAAGAATGACTCAGTACAATACCCTGGAGGACTATTAGCAACATCTAGGAGAGAGATGGGCTTCCCTGGCGGCTCAGATGGTAAAGCATCTGTCTGCAATGCTATAGACCCGGGTTCGATCCCTGGGTCGGGAAGATCCCCTGGAGAAGGAAATGGCAACCCATTCCAGTACTCCTGCCTGGAAAATCTCATGGATAGAGGAGCCTGGTAGGCTACAGTCCATGGGGTCGCGAAGAGTCGGACACGNAGACCCGGGTTCGATCCCTGGGTCGGGAAGATCCCCTGGAGAAGGAAATGGCAACCCATTCCAGTACTCCTGCCTGGAAAATCTCATGGATAGAGGAGCCTGGTAGGCTACAGTCCATGGGGTCGCGAAGAGTCGGACACGACTGAGCAACTTTACTTTAGGAGAGATATGTTTACCTTTCAATACAGCAACCCCAGTCCTCCGTAGATAGGGTAATGACATTCTCCTATGTGTGCACTGAGATGTGAACAAAACTTCATCTAGCACTACAATAATAGCAAAATTTCCACCGACAGAACAACAAATCAATGCTCACTACATTATCGTTAAGAGGAAAGGGCTACACCTACAGATACCAACATACCCACATCTCAAGAAACATAAAGCTAAAATGGCAAGAAACAGATTTCACTAATGATACTGTTTGTAAAAACAGTTTTATCACTTCTGAGCCTTTTGGCTAAGATCAAGTATATAAAAATGGTTTTAAATATGCCGAACAACCCTATATTTTACAGGTAAGTACAAACATGTATACACAAGTATATATTAAAAGTGTTTTAAAATGCATAAAACAGTAACACCAAAGTCAGGAAAGTGGCTCTGTCTGTGAGAAAGAAAGGGATTTCAATGGGGAAATAGCACCCAGTAGACTTCAACTGTATTTTTTATATTTTACTTCTTAAGTTGGTTGGTCAGCACACAGGTGTTCGATGTACTATAATCTATACTTTTTTATATGCCTGAAAGACTTTATGATGGTTTTATGCATAATTTTATCTTCTGCCTTTGTAAAACATGTGTTTCTTTTATTTCACAGATTGATTTGTTCTGCTTTTTAAGTTTTAGATAATTGTATTCAAAGAAAACACATTTTGATTGGCATAAAGAATTCTGTATTTTAAAAAAATGCTTAAATTTTGCTTTATTTTCAGTAATCTCCCAGGTTAAAAAAATTCCTTAGAGCATTTGCAGTAAAAATGTTAAAGCAACAACATCCAACATTTAAATAAATTATACAGATTAAATAAGAAATGGCAACAATTTGTTTTAAAAGCCCATTGTAGAATGTGCTGTTAACTAGTAAAATTTAATTTTATCTTTACAGAAACGGAAAAATTCTGCTCTTTCACTTACTTGCTTTTAAATGACATATGTAAAAATAATTTTGGGGACCTCCCTGATGGTGGTGGTGGTGGTAGTTTAGTAGCTAAGTCATGTCCAACTCTTACAACCCCATGGACTGTAGCCTGCCAGACTTCTCTGTCCATAAGATTTTCCAGGCAAGAGTAGTGGTGTGAGTTGTCATTTCCTTCTCCAGGGGATCTTCCCGACCCTGGGATCNTGATGGTGGTGGTGGTGGTAGTTTAGTAGCTAAGTCATGTCCAACTCTTACAACCCCATGGACTGTAGCCTGCCAGACTTCTCTGTCCATAAGATTTTCCAGGCAAGAGTAGTGGTGTGAGTTGTCATTTCCTTCTCCAGGGGATCTTCCCGACCCTGGGATCGAACCTGCATCTACTACATTGGCAGGCAGATTCTTTACCACTGAGCCACCAGGGAAGCTCATGTCCTACACACAAGGAAATAGGCACAGATGTAAAGTTGCCCCCAAGATGACATACAGACAAGCTATACAGCTTCAAAGAATTTCTAAAGGACACAAGGCAACAAAACCAGAAACATGTTTTCCTTCAAAGAAGTTATTACACATCTCATCATACAACCACATCCTTAGTGATCACAAATGAACACACACTGTTAAGGAAATGAACAAGGGGTAGATGAAACCCTGTCATGAACTATCCCATGAAGAGGCATTTAATAAAAGCCAAGAGCTCGATGTTGTCTTCCAGGTGTGCCAATCTTATTATTTAGGGTTTAAATGCTTCCTTGGCATATTTTCCCCTCTCCTGAAAAGGCAAAGCTACTTGTCACTCAGCAAGCTGCTGCCCACCCTGACACCCTTTTCTGACCATCCGCATCTCCTGACACTTCATGACACTAGTTCAACTTACTGACATAGAGCAATGCAGTGCCCCAAACCAAACCAGCAGCTCTCACCTGCCTCTAGCGCACGAGAACACAGTACTTTTTGCTCACATGACCCCTGAAAAACTATGCTTTCCCCTCTGACATTTTCATTTTGACACGACCATTTTTAAGTTAAAATAATTGCAAAGCATACATATTCTTAAATGCCGACATTTTAAAACATGAAACTTCCATCACTTTTTTAGAGTAATGAATGTATGTACTATAGTTTTGATACAATCCACCAACTCTCATGAAAAAATAAAAAACACTAACAAACTCTTTGATAGAAATTATACATTTTACTTTTTTTCACAAAACTTGGACTTCCACTCCACTTTTCCCGCATATTATTGCTCTAATGTAAGGCGTTTAATGCTTGAAAAAATTTAAACATCCTTTCATACTTCTCTGTAACAATAAAAAATGTGCTTATTTCTTAATTTGTGACTGTAACCTGTAAATGTCCTTTTTCTCATTGAGTTATTAGGAAATTTAGTATATAATTAAGCAAAAAACACAATTTTATTGAAACTCATCTATTAATTAAATGGATAGGTTTTTTTTTTCCTTTCCATTAGTTCATGTCTTTTTGAAAGTGAAAGTTAGTCACTCAGTCTTGTCTGACTCTTTGCAGCCCCTTAGACTGCAGCCCACCAGGCTCCTCTGTCCACGGAATTCTCCAGGCAAGAGTACTGGAGTGGGTTGCCATGTCTTTCTCCAGGGGATCTTCCCGACCCAGGGATTGAACCTGGGTCTCCCACATTGCAGGTGGACTCTTTACCGTCTAAGCCATCAGGGAAGCCCATGTCATGTCTTTTTAGCAGTTGGATATTTTATATCCATATTAATAAATGAATATTTCTTACTGGTAGAATAACATCGATCTATTCCTATTTTTGTTTTCACAAATAAAAAGGCTGAAAACCCTTATTTATTTAAACAGAAATGGAATGAGCTGTATTAAAGTTAATTTTCCCTTTTCCCAAGTATATACAAAAAAAATCATAGCTCCATCTATAGCCACCTATTATCAAAAAATATTTTTACACCTATGCTGTATTTGTACAGAGAAGGTTTGACTTGAATATAATTATGATGACACCATCAGGTGAGTCCAAATTAACATATAACTACAAAACAACTGGCCTAACGTTGCTAAAAACATCAGTGTTAAATAATGTCCTGAGTGTGATCACTGTATTGTTAGATGGGAAAATATCCTTGTTTTGGAATGATACATGCTTCAGTGTTTAGAGATGAAGTGTCAAGATGTTTGTAACCAACTTGCAACTTTTTCAGCAAAGTAATAATGATTATAGACACATTCATAAATAGAACAAAGGAAGCATAGTAATAATGATGATAGAACAACTGAGGCAAAATGTTCACAACTGGTGAATCCAGGTGAAAGATGTAAGACTGTTCACTGTATTTTTCTTGCAACTTCCCTATAGTATTCATATTTATAAAATTAACTGGAAAAATATTTTTAATGATTTATCTGCTTTGAAACCAATTATGTTCTTCAAATTTGTTAAACGCAAAAAAATTAACAACCATCTAACTTTTAATAGAATTTGCTGCCCATCATTAGAATCATTCACTTTCTTACTTCCTGGAAGATACTACATAAAAAAACACTTAAACCAAGATATATCCAGTGACTATTAAAGACCCTGGTTACTCTGCCACTTTGAGGCACCAGTTCTAAATCTGATAATATTAGAGAGGGTTGGGATATTTCAATATGTCTTTGTCAATACAACTTTGTTATTAAATATTTTTACCTTATGTAGTCTAAGTATATTTTCATCAAAACACTGGGACCACACACTTAGCTTAGTTTATGAAAAATTCCCAGCAAATAATTGTTTTGAGAATTAGGGTCGACTTTGCAGATTCAATCATTCAAATCAGATGTACTTTCTTAAGGAACAGAGTGATTTATTTTTCAATTCAAATGATGTGTAAATACATTTCCCTATGACAAGCTTCTCACTTTTGAGTTCTAAGACAGAAAGAGAAAGAAAGGCAAAGAGAGGAGTGAACAAGGAGAGAAAAAGAAGGAAGAGAGAAAGAGAATGATAGAGGGGGAACTAGGGGCTGAGGAAGAGTATTGCCAGGGGTCTGTTGCCTGGGTGAAATAAGGTACTTCTGGATACTTTCTCATGAACCCGACTCATTCCCTAGGTATTTCTTACCAATGTCATCTTTGCTTTACTGCCATATGCCTCTCTCAGAGAACAGCAGAGGTAAGGTCATTAAAAGAAAACTATTTTGCTGGGGGGTGGGTGAAACAGGTGAAGGAGGTCAACTGTATGGTGATGGATGTAAAATTCTATTGTGATCACCCTGTGTTGTATACAGATTATAATGCTGTCTACTGGAAACTTATAGAATAAAAAAGAAAAGAAAAATATCTGGAGTGGTTTCCTTCACTGGCATTCATAGGTTTTTTTACACTCTGAGACAATGTACCTTATTCAATAAGATTCAGGGCTAAAAAGGGAATGCTCTCCATCTGTGAACTGGGAGAAGGAACCATGAAAGGAGAACACTGCCTTCAGCACAGGGACGATCTCAGGCAGATTGGTTTATAAGACTGCACAGACTGGGGACTTCCCTGGCCATCCAGTGGTTAAGACTCCACCCTCTAAGGCAGGGGATATGCATTTGATTCCTGCTCCGGTAGTTAAGATCCTACATACTTTGCGGTCAAAAAACAAAAGACACCCAAAACATAACACAGAAGCAATACGGCAACCAATTTAATAAAGACTTTAAACATGGTCCACATCAAAAAATAAAAAATTTTCAAGGAAAAAGCACACACACTGAAGTTGAGAACTTAGAAATTCATGGTTTTAAAATTGTGGCTCTCAAACTTTTTGGCCTCAGGACCCCTTAAACACTTAAAAATTACTGAGGCCCCCAAAGAGCTTGTTTCTTGTAGGTTATCTCTATCAACATATACTATACTGGATATTAAAACTAGGAATTTTAAAAACTATTTAGCTATTAGTTTAATTAAAACAACAAATCCATTACATATAAATGACATTTTAATTTTTTTTAAAAAAGCTTTTTTCCAAAAGCAAATAGGGAGTGAATAAAGCGACATTGCTTTAGCTGTCTGCAAATCTGATTACTATAATGTCTGGCTTGATATACGATAGCTGAATTCCCAAATCTGTTTCTGCAATCAGCATGTTATGCTATGGTCGCTGCAACTACTGAAACCCGTGGGCCTAGTGCCCACGCTCTGAAACAAGAGAAGCCACCAAAATGAGAAGCCAAAGAGTAGCCCCCGCCTGCCCCAACTGCAGAAAGCCCGGGAAAGCAATGAAGACCCAGCACAGCCAAATAAGTAAACAATTTAAAAAATATATGTTGTGCTATGTTGTTTTAAACTATATATGAAGAGAATTTAGCCTCAGAAAGACAGTTAGAAAAGGTCTTGTCTTTTATTAAAGAGTACTTTAATAAAAGTATTTTATTAAATACTTTTAATAAGTATTAAAGAGTACTTTAATAGCTTTAACCGACACTGTGGATATTCTTTGACACTACACCAAAAGTCAAAACATGGTAGTTTCTTAAAGGTTAGCAGAAATGTGGAAATTGAAATCACTGAACTTATTCAGTATATTATTCAGTTATATTAAAACCCAATGCTTCCTCTGACACTCAGAATATATCTTTTGCCCATACATGGTTATGTGCCGTCTGGCATTGGTCATTTAGGAGGTACTGGTTACTAAATTATGCAGCTCTTCCAAATGCTAACACATTTCACTCTACAGTATTTTTCAAAATCACATGTACTAATATTACCACCCATCTCACCAGGAAAGTTGATAAGTTACTTGGAGGCTGGCAAGCACACAGAGGCAGATTCAAGTTTTCCAAATGTCTAATTTTTACTTGAAAGCTGTAATTTTAATATTGGCAACAAGCATGATGCAGTTTTTGATCCCTCGGTCAGGAAAATCCCCTGGAGTAGGAAATGGCAACCCACTCCATTATTCTTGCCTGGGACAGAAGACCCTGGCAGGCTATAGTTCTGAGAGCTATAAAGAGTCAGACACAGCTGAGCGATGAAGTACATAGTACTGTCTACTGTTTTCCTTGATGTGATAAACTCATGTTGTTCCTGTGTGAGAAAAGGTCTGCTATACACTCAAATCCCAATAACCCTGGTTAGTCAGTCATTCTTTCAAATAAAAATGGGTGTTTCATGAAAAAAGCCACCGGTTCAGCTTACAACTTGTTTAAATGTATAAGTCCTTTCCCTCCGACAGCCACAGTGTTTCAGGAGGCAGGGGAAGTGCTCTCTGCAACTTCCCATACACTTAAGAGTTAAGGTGCAATAAAATTGATAACTTTGACTACCATCAAGGACATTCTTGACAAATTGAGGTAAAACTTTTTGTCAACTGTGAGTGCACAGTGGTGGAGAAGACAACCACAGCCTGCTGCCACCCCCACGCCCACTGCGTTCTTGTGCCTTGCATTCGGGGAATTCAGTGTAGACTTAAATGCTGCTACAGCAGAAGCCTTCTACAACACCCCAGGCTACACCAGCTCTGCCCGTTTCTACAGCAGCACCACCTCACCTGCTCGCCCTCCATCAGTGACTCTCTGGCTCTTCCCCCCACTATGAGGAGGGCAAGGGCCTTCTCAACAACCATGAAGTTCTATGGTATATTAATAAATATGACTCACTTCCTTTTAAAAAATGCACTTCCCATTTTATTCCCTGTAAAATCATGAACTTTATTATGTTACAAAAATGTAGTCCTGATTTAATAGGCCCTGCCTGTCTCACAAATCCCTATTTTGATCATCCGTCCCATCTCTAGCCACCTCCCAGTAAAGCTAAATCTGTAACCTGAAATTACTACAGACAGCCCCTAACTTATAGATATTTGATTTCCCACACCAACCACAAATACTAATGAAATGCCCTGCTCTACCAGAACTCCTTTGACTGAACAAAAAGCTCTGGGAAGGGGAAGTCCGGGGCTTTTCCGGTGGCTCAAGGATAAAAAATCTGCCTGCAATGCAGGAGACAAGGATTCGATCCTTGTCGAGAAGATCCCCCAGAGGAGGGCATGGTAACCCACTCCAGTATTCTTGCCTAGAGATTCCCATGGACAGAGGAGCCTGGTGGGCTACGGTCCATGGGGTCACAAAGAGTCGGACACGACTAAAGCGACTGAGCATACACACAGGGGAAGTCTTTTGGGAAAACAGAACCATCTGAGAGCGGGGGTGGGCACTCAGGCTGGTTAGAAGACAGAGATCAGTCACTGACCCTCACTTCTTAAGAACATAGGTATGATCGCTTTCTTTGTTTTACAAAGGAGACAACAGTCACAAGCAAAGCCCAGTAACAATTCCCAAGGAATAAAAATAGAATCTGGGTAAGGAAAGCTAACCTTTTTCTCCTTTGCTTTGTGCTTAGTCTGGTTTACACTTGCTCACAGGGTGTCATGTGCTACAGCCTTGACACAGGCACCTCAGACCAGAATTCCTGGCACGACATGGCTGTGCCCACACCTCAGCTGCTTGGACCGTGTGCAGAAGCTGCACACAGCCTTCAATTCAATATGGCGGCAGTGGCAGTGGGCAGTGTGCAAAGACGCTGCTCCCAGCAGGCACTGCAATCTGGCGCCCTGACCAGGGCATGTGAGTCAGCCTTGCAAGGACTCCGCCCCCTCCCCTCCCTGCTGTCCAGATCTCTATTAAGCAGCCTCCCGGCCAGCCTTTCAGAGAGAGCAGGTGCTCTCTGGGAGCTCTCAACTCTTTGATTAGCAAATAAAGCTTCCCTTTGCTTCTGAACTGAATGCAGTCTTGTTCCTCTGAGTCAAATGACACCAGGCAGGAGGACTTCTGTTGGGGCCTGACTTGATAGGGTTGATAACAGAAATTTAGGTTGAAGGAAGGAACATGTCTGAAGGTCCCCTGCTGGACAGGCCCAAACCCTTGACAAGACCATTCTAGACCAAAAGTTGGCAAACTTCTTCTGTCAAGAGCCAGACAGTAGATGTTCTAAGTTTTGCAGGCTGTATAGTCTCTGCTGCAGCTACTCAACTCTGCCCAAGCAGCAGGAAAGCTGCCATAGACAATATGGAAACGATGAGGGGTGTGCTCCAGTAAAACTCTATTTATGGACACTGAAATTTGAATGTCAGGTAATTTCCAAGAATCACAAAACAGTATTCTTCCTCTGATTCCCCCCCCACACACACACACTATTTAAATATGTAAAAACCATTCTTAGCTCAGGGGCTGTACAAAAACAGGAGGTGGGTCTGAACTGAGCTGTCTCCCTGCTACCAGCAGTCCTGCAAAGGATCTGGGTGGGGCACAGTAGAGACCCTTGTCATAATGATGTCAGAGGCAAGCTTGGCCAATACAACATCCTCTGTACCCAGTAAATGGGAAAGAAAGCCCTGACACCACAGCCTGGACCCAGGACTCAAGGCAGCTCTTTGAGAGTTGAGGTGAAATGTGGTCCAAATTGGCCTAATGAACCTAAGCCCATGAACCACCCTAGTGAAGCTCGCGCACCTAAAGCCCATGCTCGGCAACAAGAGAAGCCACGGCAGTGAGAGAGTAGCTCCCACTTGCGGCAACCAGAGAAAGCCCACTCAGGCAAGGAAGACCCAGGGCAACCAAAACCGAAATAAAAAAATAAATAAAAGATTTTTTCAAATGTGAATTTATGCTGACTGAAAAAAAGAAGACTATCAAAAATAAATCCTCTTAGTCGGTGCATCTACAAAGCTCTACAACATCCACAGTCCTCCTTCTTCACTCTCAATTCCCTACCACTCTGCTCCCTTGCAGACCCATCAAGGCTTTGTAGTTACTGTGCTATACTGCTTGAAACTTTCTTGCTCAGCTATCTACATACCTTTCTCCTATATCCCTCTTGGTCCTTGTTCAGACATTCATCACCTTATCAGAGAACCTTTTCCTGACCATGACTCATACTTATTCTATAAACTCATTACCCTGCTTTATTGCTTCATAGTACTTAGAACCATCTGCTGTATATATTTGTTTAGCAGACTAGATGGTTCTGGAGGACAGAGACCTTCTCTTTTCTTGTTTGGTTTTTATTTATTTTTGGCTGCAGTGGGTCTTTGGTGTTGTGTGTGGGCTTTCTCTTGTTGCTGAGCACGGGCTCTAGAGCACATGGGCTTCAGGAGTTGCAGCTCTCAGGCTCTTGAGAGCGGGCTCAATAGCTGTGGTGCACAGGCTTAGTCGCTCTGCGGCATGTGGGACTGTCCCAGACCAGGGATAGAACTAGTGTTCCCTGCATTCCCAGGCACGGACTTTCAACCACTGGACCGTCAGGGAAGCCCGACTCTCTGTTTTGTTTACTGCTGTATTCCTAGCACCTAGAACAGCCCTAGATACACAGCAGTTGCTCAATAAATGTTTGTTGAATTTAACAAATAAATGACTGGAGAACCATAAAACCAATCTTCAGTTTATCTCTTAAAATATAACCTGCTTACAGGTTAAAGACAATATACAAATATACACATTCCTTTCAAAAATGAAAATGCTGTTGTGTTTACATGATTCTTTTGCATGTATAATTCATTTTTAAATATATATTTAGTGCCTACCCATGTGCAAGGTATTGAACTATGTGTCTTAAAGTGTTCTATGTGTTTTCAGAGAATCTCATTTTAAAGGGTTAAGGGTTTAAAGGTTAAGACATGCAAGCAACCTCTAGAAAGGACAGACAGTGAGAAGGGACCGAAGACAGGGAAAGATAATTTTTAGTTTAGCTCCCCACTGAAGGCTCCATCTTTATTCTTATCCTTCTGTGTGAAAGCCCCATTTCACTAGGCCCAGTGACCCCCGACCCTGAATCCTGGATTCTTTCCACCATAGCCTTTTCCTTATGACATTTTTTTTAACCTGAGAAAGTCATGGTGATTGCCTCAATTACACACTTCCCTTTGCCAATACAGTCAGAAGCTGATGAGTCCTTGCTACTCAAAGGGTAAGAAAATCATTTAAAGACACACAACTATGCCAAAACTCAAACAGAACCCACCAGTTTGTGAATGAATGAATTAATTCAAACACAAATGTTTTGCTTGTTGCTTTGTCTGATTCACCTGCTCAGCCAAAATGCCTGGGTCTCTTTATTAGCCATTCATGGGCTCCAGCTTTCTAACACACTGCATACTCCTTCAAACACACCACCAAAACATAATTTTTAAAAAAGTACGAATGAGAACTTCCCTGGTAGTCCAATGGGTAAGACTCCCCAATCCCAATGCAGAGGGCCCAGGTTCAGTCCCTGGTTGGGGAACTAGATCCCACATGCCACAACCAAGATTTGACATGCTACAGCTAAAGATCTTCCATGCCACAGTGAAGACCACAGATCTGGCATTCTGCAAATAAGACGAAGTACTGGATTTCCCTGGTGGCTCAGACGGTAAAGCGTCTGCCTACAATGAGGGAGACCCGAGTTCAATCCCTGGGTTGGGAAGATATGGAGAAGGAAATGGCAACCCACCCCAGTATTCCTGCCTGGAAAATCCCATGGACGGAGGAACCTAGTAAGCTATAGTCCATGGGGTCACAAAGAGTTGGACATGACTGAATGACTTCACTTTTCACTGTCAAATAAAAAAAATAAACAGCATGGATGAAGATGACTGTACAACTCTGTGAATATACTAAAAGTCACTGAATTGTGCATTTTAAATTATGATTTCTATGGCATGTGAATTATATCTAAATAATGCTTTTTTAAAAAGGAATATTCCTAACTGTTTGCTATTAAAATATTATTAATTATTAACTGCATTATAATTATAATACAGGCTTCCCCGGTGGCTCGGATGATAAAGAATCTGCCTGCAATGAGGATACCGGGGTACAATCCCCAGGTCAGGAAGAGCCCCTGGAGAAGGGAATGGCAACGCAGTACTCCAGTATTCTTGCTTGGAGAATTCCACAGACAGAGGAGCCTAGCACGGGCTACAGTCCACGGGGTTGCAAAGAGTTGGACTGAGCGACTAACACTTTCATGGGCTTCCCTAGTGGCTCAGATGGTAACGAATGATATAATTATCATTACAATAGTGATGATTAACAAAGAGCAGTGATGAATAAAATTCACGTTGTAGACAAAAATTTGGCAATATCCATCAAAGCAATTTTTAAAAACACAATCCTTTTAACCAGCTATATTTCCCCACTTTGGAATTTATCCAACATATACACAGACACCAATTTGCAAAGAAACATGAAAAAGACTATGTTCTGCATCACTGTTTGCATTTTTGAAAAATCAGAGTCAAACTAACCATTCCACAGAAGAGCAGAGCAGGGACCTGGGGATCGATGCTAGGCCACAACTCAGCTGCTGTGTGAGTCTGACACACTACTTACTTTTTCTAAATCTCAGTCCTAAAATGGGGGATAACAATGGTGCTACCAAGTAGGGTTGCTATGAGACTTAAATTATAAAATAATTGTAAAAACTTAAAGGACTGGCACAGATTAAGTATTCTGTAAATACTGGCCATTACTGTAAATGACAGGACAGACACTTGTTAAGTGAACTGTGGCATCTGTACAATGGAATATTACACAGACTTTAAAAAGGATGAAGATTTACAATAACTGATGTGGAAAAGAGTTTCTAGATATTAAGTGAAAAAAGCAAATCACTAAAGAAGATTATAGAATGATCCCAGTTATAAATTTAAAAAGACATCTGTGTAATATGCACATATAATTTATGTGCATCCATATGTGTATGGGCCTCCTCAATGGCTCAGGGGATAAACAATCTGTCTGCAACGCAATTGACGCAGGAGACTCAGATTCAATTCCTAGGTCAGGAAGATCTCCTAGAGGAGGAAATGGCAACCCACTCCAGTATTCTTGCCTGGAGAATTCCATGCAGAAGGAAGCCTAATGGCCACAGTCCATGGGGTTGCAAAGAGTCATACACAACTAAGAACACTAGCACACATATGTGTATATGTACACTTATACACACATATATATGAGTGTGTATCCATGTGTACATACACAAAGAAGATTTCTGGAATAATACAAAAAAACTGGGTAACAGGATGGAGGAGAAAGGGGCATGTTTACTCCGCACTCTAACACTTATAGCCATACTTTTTTTCCAGTGAGTAAAGTTTTCATCGAAAAAAAAAGTTTGAAATAACTTGCTTACCAAAAGGGAGAAAGAAAGCACTTTGATTAAAGAAAAGGTATTGACAAAAGGGGGCTTCCCTGGGGACTCAGGCGGTAAAGAACCTGCCTGCAATGCGGGAAACCTGGGTTCGATCCCTGGGCTGGGAAGATGCCCTGGAGAAAGGCATGACAACCCACTCCAGAATTCTTGCCTGGAGAATCCCCATGGACAGAGGAGCCTGGCGGGCTACAGTCCATGGGGTTGCAAAGAGTCGGACACAAGTGAGTGACTAATCGCACAATGTCAAAAGGAAGTTTCCACTGAATTCTAAAACTGGTAGCAGATAGAAATACCCTGTACACATACTAAAAGAAACAGTCCACTGCGAAAGAACAGACTTTCACTGAGGTTTCTGGGTTATGTTCAATCCTATCAAAGATCTATTAATTACTGGCTTCTGAAAATATCCACCTTATCTGCAAAGTAAAAGCAATGAGACTTTCATCTACAGCTCCAAATACTGCTTTTTATTTTTCAAGTGCTTTAAAACCTACTGAATTTATATAACATTGACCTAAAAGGTAATAGAAATAATACAATTGATTTTAAAATTTCCATCACCTGCTGTTTCATTTTTATATCATTTTTTAAACTTGGACTTAAAATAACACCTCAAGAAATTCAAACATCTTTACATCTCCTCAAATTCTCACCACAATACAAAGCAACTTTTAGAAATAATTTCTAAAGAACTCATTAAAATTACAGCAAGACTTTGTATGCTAAAGAGACTTAAAACTCAAAAGAGAATACCCTTGCTGAGACTGACTGAGCAAACAGAAAGTAAAAGGAACAGCTTTTTTATATCTGGTCCATCTTTTAGAAGTTCTGACTAACAACAGCATCTTTTTATGAAATAGCCAGCACTGCTTCATAATATGAAAAGATGACTATGTCTTTAGGTTAAAATGCTAAAAAGAACATTAGTTGCCTTCGGCAGTGTTGAAATGATACTCAGATGTTACTGGAAGGCAAACTGCCTGAAAAATCTGTTGTGTGTCTTATAAGTCAGATAAAACATTAAGAACATCATCCACTCTAAGACTACTTACTTACCAGAATTGTTCACTAAGGAAAGTGGTGAAAGGGTTCACCAAACACCTATAACAGAAGAGATAGTCCTCTCCATGAGATGGTTTTTGTTCCACAGAAAGAAAAATGGTCCATGATCCCTTTCCCACCGACCCTCAGGTGATCTGTTTTCCAGAGCCTGCTCCTCACAATACTCTAAAGTGGGAAGCAGATCCTTGGAGAGAAGTATGGGATTCCCAGCTCACCACACGTGGGCCATGGCAGGTAAGCAAGAGGGACCTCAATGTCTGTGGGCCGTGCCACGGCTTCACTCAATATACATCTCACAGACCTTCCTAGTGCTGGCGGATGAGTCATCATTAGTAACCTAATAGAAACCCAAGTATTTACCCAAATCTAATCACTCTCATTTTTTTCACCACTGCTACTGCCCTAGATCAAACGCCTGTTCTCTTGCCTGCCACATCCTGCTGCATCTCCTGTTGCCCCTTAAAAAGTCCATCCATCTAGTGGTAAGTGGTGTTTTAAAAAAATATATCAGGTCAGGACTTCCCTGGTAGTCTAGAGGTTAAGAATCCACCTGCCAATGCAGGAAACCCGAGTTCAACCCTCTGTCTGGGAAGATCCCACATTCCTCAGCGCAACTAAGCCCGTGTGCCGCAACTACTGAAGCCTCTGCGCCCACAGCCTGTGCTCCATAACGAGAAGCCACCGCAACGAGAAGCTGGTCCACCGCAACCCAGAGCAGCCCCTGCTCTTGGCAACTAGAGAAAAGCCCAGACAGCAACGAAGACCCAGCCAAAATAAATAAATAAAACGTTTAAATAAAAGGATTTACATTGCATATTTTTTGAAAAACTACATCAGATCATATCTTTCCCCTGCTTTAAAACCTTCCAAAGGCTTTGCTGTCATATGTGAATTGAAATCCAAACTCTTTCCTGGGGCACCTAAGACTTGTCAGAGAGGGCACTGCCTCCCCTCCAATCTCATCTACCTCTCTCTTGCTCTTGGACTAAGAACTAGCCCACATGGTCTTTCTTTTCTGGAAACTCGCTGAGTTCACTGTCATCTCAGAGCCTCTGCATGTGCTATTTCTGCCATCCAGAACACTGCCCTCCCTTTCCCAAGGCTGGGTCTTTCTTTCCTATATTCAAGTCTTAACTCAGGTCACCCCCTCACATCCTTTGCGAATGAAGGAGCACTGCTGCTGTATTCTGTACTCTGATTTTCTCTCACTACCCGAAATTCTTACTTATCTGCTGACTCTGCCGGCTGTCTCCTTTCCCACTACCACCACTAGTACTCCAGCTTCATGAGAGCATAAACCCTGTCTTTCTGTACCTCAGTATCTACAGTGCCCCGCACAGTCACAGGACCCAAGCAAGGGTTAGATTCACAATTATTCTTTAGTCATTATGCATTTTCTCAAATAGATACTAAAAGTACAGCTACTATGTTCCAAGCAACTGTGATTTTCTTTGAATGGTGTCCTATCACTAACAAAGAGCTAATTTCTTAATTCTTTTTCAAAATCTTCCAACTAAGAAAGTCATTGACAAAATGAGCAAATGGAACACATAGCTCACTGAAAAGTAAGATAAGTAACTCCTAAATATATATAAAGATGCACATTTTTTACTCAAGGCCAAAACAAATTAAACTACTAGACACCATTTTTCACCACCCAGCATCAGTTCAGTTCAGTCACTCATTCATGTCCGACTCCTTGCAAACCCATGGACTACAGCACATCATACTTCCCTGTCCATCACCAACCCCTGGAGCTTGCTCAAACTCATGTCCATTGAGCTGGTGATGCCATCCAACCGTCTCATCCTCTGTTGTCCCCTTCTCCTCTGTCCTTCAAACTTTCCCAGCATCAGGGTCTTTTCTAATGAGTCAGTTCTTTGCACCAGGTGGCCAAAGTATTAGAGCTTTAGCTTCAGCTTCAGCATCAGCCCTTGCAATGAATACTCGGGACTGATTTCCTTTAGGATGGACTAGTTTAATCTCCTTGCAGTCCAAGGGACTCTCAAGAGTCTTCTCCAACACCATAGTTCAAAAGCATCAATGCTTTGGTGCTCAGTTTTCTTTATGGTCCAACTCTCACATCCATACATGACTACATGAAAAACCATAGCTTTGACTAGATAGACCTTTGTCAGCAAAGTAATGTCTCTCCTTTTTAATATGCTGTCTAGGTTGGTCATAGCTTTTCTTCCAAGCACCAGGTGTCTTTTAATTTCAAGGCTGCAGTCACCATCTACAATGATTTTGGAGGCCAACAAAATAAAGTTTGTTACTGTTCCCACTGTTTCCACACCTATTTGCCATGAAGTAATGGGACCGGATGCCGTGATCTTCGTTTTTGGAATGTTGAGTTTTAAGCCAGTTTTTTCACTCTCCTCTTTCATATTCATCAAGCGGCTCTTCAGTTCTTCGCTTTCTGCCCATAAGGGTGGTGTCATCTGCATATCTAAGGTTATTGATTTTTCTCCCAGCAATCTTGATTCCAGTCTGTGCTTCATCC
>SJYV01003485.1:61135-84374 GCA_006410875.1 Neotragus pygmaeus
TTCTTCTGTGTATTCTCGCCACCTCTTCTTAATATCTTCTGACCTTCTTAGGTCCATACCATTTCTGTCCTTTATTGTGCCCATCTTTGCATGAAATGTTCCCTTGGTGTCTCTTCTTGACGAGATCTCTAGACTTTCCCATTCTATTGTTTTCCCTATTTCTTTGCACTGATCACTCTGGAAGGCCTTCTTATCTCCTGCAATTCTTTGGAAGTCTGCATTCAAAAAGGTATAGCTTTCCTTTTCTCCTTTGCCTTTAGCTTCTCTTCATTCCTCAGCTATTTGTAAGGCCTCCTCAAACAACTATTTTGCCTTTTTGCATTTTTTTTTTTTGGTGATGGTCTTGATCACTGCCTCCTGCATGATGTCATGAACCCCTGTCCACAGTTCTTCAGGCACTCTGTCAATCAGACCTAATTCCTTGAATTTATTTATTTCTTCCACTGTATAATCATAAGGGATTTGATTTAGGTCATACCTGAATGGTCTAGTGGTTTTCCCTACTTTCTTCAGTTTAAGTCTGAATTTGGCAATAAGGAGTTCATGATCTGAGCCAGAGTCAGTTCCCAGTGTTGTTTTTGCTGACTGCATAGAGCCTCTCTATCTTTGGCTGCCAAGAATATAATCAATTTCATTTTGGTATTGACCATCTGGTGATGTTCATGTGTAAAGTTGGCTCTTGTGTTGTTGGAAGAGGTTGTTTGCTATGACCAGTGCATTCTCTTGGCAAAACTATGTTAGCCTTTGACCTGCTTCATTTTGTACTCCAAGGCCAAACTTGCCCGTTATTCCAGGTATCTCTTGACCTCCCAGCATGGTAAAGATCAAAAGTATAACACTTTGTAGAGGATGAAGAAACATGGTCTCTCACACATTGCTGGTAGATATAAACTAATACAACCTTTTCTTAGAGCAATTTGAAATTTCTATGAAAATGACAAAGTACAAATTATGGAGTACCAACAAGGACCTACTGTACAGCATAAGAAACTACATTCAACATCCTGTAATAACCTATAATGGAAAAGAATCTAAATATAAATATACAAATGAATCAGTTTGCTATACATCTAATACTAATACAACATTGTACAGCAATTATATTTAAATAAAAACTAAAATATATATATATATACATATAATAAAAAAAGACAAGTGCAAATGCCGTTGGATCCAATGACAACTTTCAGAAATCTATCTTGTGGATACTCCTTCATGAAAGCAAAATAATGTACATGTACAGGATATTCACTACAGCATCTCCTACAGACAAGGAACAATATTAAGAGTAGAAAATTTCTAGGACATTCATACAATGGAATGTCATGCAGCTCCATAAAAAACTGGGCAGCTCTTTATAGACCGATACAGAACAATCTCCGTGAAATGTTGGTGAGTTAAAAAAGCAGGTCATGACACTGTTCTCACACTGGTTTTTTTGTTTGTTTTAAATATATACGTGTTAGTTGTTCGGTCATTTTCAATTCTTTGCCACCCTGTGGATTGCAGCCCGCCAGGCTCCTCTGTCCATAGAATTCTCTAGGCAAGAATCCTGGAGTGGGTTACCATTCCCTTCTGCAGGAAATATATATGATATGCTTGTAAATACAGGGAATATCTCTTCTATGACACACACACTGCTATAACTTTGGTTACATTTAGGGAAAAGAACTCCATGTCTAGGAAATGGAGAAACACTTGCTTGTGTAGCTTCTGAACTTTAAATTATTATTTATATGATTTTTAACCACCCCCTTAAAAAGGCAATTTAAAAGGAGCATATTCATGTATAAAAAGTTTTCACCCCACATGATTCTGTNGAACTCCATGTCTAGGAAATGGAGAAACACTTGCTTGTGTAGCTTCTGAACTTTAAATTATTATTTATATGATTTTTAACCACCCCCTTAAAAAGGCAATTTAAAAGGAGCATATTCATGTATAAAAAGTTTTCACCCCACATGATTCTGTATTCATCCCTATATGTAACAAAAGGTATATAAGAAAACCTGAAAAATAAAGAAATGGGATCAGTTCCTGGGGAAAAAAAAAAAAGTTTTCAAATCATTGATTTGGTAGACATCTCAAGATTTCTTGCAAATAGATTGTGTGGTATTTCAAAACTTCAGAAAAATCGTTTTATTAAAGATATATTCTCATACTTATTCTTTTTGCACAATAAGTACTTGATAAAATAATTATTCCTTGACTTGGGCTTTTTTTCTCATTCTAGCACAGGATCTCATCTTCCTCAATTAAGAGTTCCACCACCTGAATGCCTCAGCCTGAATGCTCCCCACAGCTCCTCCAACTATGCAAGAGAAGATATACTCCTGGAAGTTTCTACTTTAAAACACAAGATAAACAACAGATATTTACTGTGCCTAAATAATAATTTCTTCTAAAAGATGTTATCATAATAAATAGTATAAAAGACTTTAAATGCCTTCTAGGGCTTTGCATCTCATCTAGGTGGGAGCTAAGACATGTTCATATGGAAAAATAACTACCATGCTAGGAAGGATATTACAGCTGCCAAATAAGTTGCACGAGGAAGCAATGCCTCAATAAACTTAAGAAGAACCATCATATATACTAAGGCAGTCAGGAAAGGTTTCAAAAGGGAAATAGACTCTGATTTGGGCTTGATGAATGATCCAATTTCAATAGGCAAGGGACTGACTGCACAGTAAGGGATGCCCAGGTGGTTCAGGAACACGTGAGTAGACTGGTTTGGACAAATGGACCCCGCAGGTGGCAGAGAGTGCTCCCCAAGCTCCTGGAAATCCACTTACTCAGTCCCTGAGCCTGTATCCTCCCGATGCCCTGAACTGACTTTGTTTCTTCCTAATTCTCCCAGGGTTGTCATTTCATCTCCATTTTCACCACCTCAAAGCCATCCAAGTTCTTATTCCCTCCCTTTGCAAAAATCTCCAAACTCATCTTTCTGTTTCCACCCTCCACCATCTCTAACTTTCAGTACACAATTCACGACATTTGTCACTTTATATGCATAATCCACTCACCCTGAACCTGCCAACAGTTAACCACTGCCTGCAGAATAAAATTATTCTCCCTCTCATTCCAGGCCTTCTAACACTGCACTCACTGCCCCCCTCTCACTCTCCATCACTGAATCCACACTCCATAAACATAATATTGGCTTCCCTGGTATCTCAGGTGGTAAAGAATCCACCTGCAATGCAGGAGACCCCAGTTCGATTCCTGATTGGGAAAATCCCCTGGAGAAGGGATAGGCTACCCACTCCAGTATTCATGGGCTTCTCTGGAGGCTCAGATGGTAAAGAATCTGCCTGCAATGCGGGAGACCTAGGTTCGATGACTGGATTGGGAAAATCCCTTGGAGGAGGGCATGGCAACCCCACTCCAGTATTCTTGCCTGGAGAATCCCCATGGACAGAGGAGCCTGGCAGGCTACAGTCCATGGCATCACAAACAGTTTGACCCGACTGAGTGACACAGCGCAGCACAGCACAAATGTAATATATAAACATGCCTAGGCCCTGGATGTTCCTATTAGCTGCACAAGTCTCCTTATTTTGTCCCCATATGGGGTACATATGGTTGCACAGGTTTCAAACACTGTAGTTTATATAAATGATACCTTTCACCAGTGTTGGGCAGTACACAACCTCAGCATCCTTTCTAAAATGGCTTGTTTGCATCATCTCCCACCTTGAAGACCTTCTCAAAACTCAGCTGTTGATCAACTGTGCCTCTGATCCTACATTGCCAACTTGACACTTTTTCCTCACCAAAAAGAAAGCTGCAATATTTGGAATACCAATAGCACCTTAAACACAGCAGATAGTCAAAAGATGCTTGCAAATTACAAAGGGTAAATTAACAAAGGCAGATTGTGATTAAATGTTAAACAGCCTTGGGGAATTCCCAGGCAGTCCAGTGGTTAGGACTCTGCATTCTCACTATTCAAACCTAGATAGCATATTGAAAAGCAGAGACATTACTTTGCCAACAAAGGTCCGTTTAGTCAAGGCTATGGGTTTTCCAGTGGTCATGTATGGATGTGAGAGTTGGACTGTGAAGAAAGCTGAGCACCGAAGAACTGATGCTTCTGAACTGTGGTGTTGGAGAAGACTCTNATGTGTATAAGAGACAGACAGACGCGACAGGACGGACGTGACGGGCAGAGAAGCAGTGCATCCTACCCGGAGGGCTCCCTCCCAGGGCCGGCGGAGTACCTGCTCCGGTCATCCAGGCTGCGGTTGTCGGCCGCCGCGGCGCGCCAATCGGGCAGTGTGCTGGCGCACAGCACCACCATAGACACGATCACGAACACCACCGACACGCTGGCCAGGATCTGCGCGGCCAGCGACGACGTGGGTTCCTCGAAGGTCCGCCGCATGCGCTCCAGCCAGCGCCGGGAAGGGGCGGCCTCGGCACCGCCCGGTCGCGCCTCGTCCCGGCCCAGCGCGCCCGGCTCTTCGGCGGTGTAGAAGGTGTAGGTATCAGACATGCGGTCGTCGAGGCGGCGCTGGCAGCAGTACTCTAGGTGCGCGCCCTCCAGGCCCCAATAGATCATCTCATTGTAGAAGGAGAGTTCGCACATCCGCGGCGCGAAGCGCAGCTTGCCGTGGCCACGGACGTAGAGAAGGATGAAGCCGAAGGCCTCCGAATGCCGGTCGAAGAAGTACTCGTTGCGCTCGTGGTCATAGTCGTCGCACACCTCCAGCACGTCGCGCTCCGAGCGGCAGCCGTGCAGCCGGCTCACGCGCCGCAGCGGGAAGTCCTTCAGCAGCTCCCGGGACAGCGAGTACCGGGCGCCGCCCACGTTCAGCACCACCGAGGCCGCCCCGCTGCGCCCGAAGGTCATGGCTGGCTGCCCCGAAGCCCCCGAAGCCCGAGGGCGCCGCCGCCGCCCCCTCCGGCCGCCGCGCGGGGCCTGCCTGCGGTTGGCGGACGGGGGAGCGCGCCGTCGGGGCCCGCGGGCTGTCCGGCTGGCTCTCCCTCCGGGCTCCGCTGCCGCCCTTCGCTGGCCCGGGCGCCCCTGGCTCTAGCCTTCTCGGCAGCCCAGCGCGGCTGCTAGCGACGCTCTCTCCGCACGGCGGTCCCTGCAGGTGGCCGGGGAGTCCCCCTCAGGCGCCAGCGCTGAGCCCCACTGGCCGAGAAAGAGGCTGCCAGCGCCGCCGCCCCTCGCGCCTGGGGGATGCTCCCTCCGAGGCCCGGGTGCCCTTTCAAGGCGGCGGCGCTGTTCCCCCCCGCCCCGGGGGCGTGCGCGCCGAGAGGAAGCGAGGGCGCTGGATGGCTCCGGGTCTCCGGCGCTCCCTCTGGCCCCGACTCCGGCAAGCGCCCCACCGCCGTCCAGAGGCAAGAGGCAAAGTGAGCGGGTTCGGAGGCGGCAGAGAGCCGGCCCCGCGAGGCGGGGGCGGGGCCTCCTCGCGGTTACCCCTCCTTGCCTCCTGGCTCCGCTCCGCTCACCTCCCTCCGCTCACCTCCCTCCGCGCGCCGCCCTCCTCTTCCCACCCGAGCCCGCACCTCGCTCGGGCTGGGATTCCCCGGCGCCCCGCCCTGGACCTCGGGCTCCCCGCCTCGTGACGCCGTCCTCCCGCTCCGCGGTAGCCTGCAGTGGCCGGGAGGGGTCCGCGGAGCAGGGATGCGCCGAGCTTGGAGCCCTGAGTGAAAGGGGTAGAAAAACCCCGCGCCTGGGGGTCTTAGTTCCCGCGTCCCTCACCGGACCATCGGGATGACTTGGGGAGTCCCCAAGGGCCCTTTTAACGGCCCCCCAAAAGGAGGCTGCAGGAGGGTAAGGAGGAGTGAGGACTCGGGTGCAGGATTTGAGGGGCGGGGACAGACGGCTCTGGGAGAGCTTTTTCCAGAAACTCTCCGGAGCCCAGCTAGGTTTCTGAGACCGCCCCACAGGATTTCTCAAGAGAAGGCACCCCAGCAATTCTTTTCTTGCCGACTTTGTTCCTTCCTCTCCCGGCGCGGAGACCCACGTACCGCGTGCTCCGAAGGCGGCCACACATCCCAGCACCCAGCTTCCGTGCCGCCTCTCTCGGAGGGGAGCGGCTCCAGCCCCCGCTTTCTGGGGCGCCGGTCCTAAGAGAGCGCCTAAGCCTAGCGCCCCTGGACCCCCTCGTGACGCTCCCTGTAGGATGAAAGTCTGGGGAGAATTGTCTTGCCAATGGCAAGAACAGAATTTTGCCTGATCTTCGTCTGCATCCTCCTTTTCATAATGTCTTAATTTCTCCTGTGCACCTCCGAGCCGGCTGCTGCACCGGCCCTCGAGCTTGAAGAGCCCTTTCAGGCTCTGCGGAGGGTACTTCCCTGGGCACTGCTCGATGCCCTGGGAGTGGGCTCCACTGGGCAGGGATTATTTTAAACTGCTCCAAGCAATTCACACGACATCCGGCACAGGCAGCCCTGCTCGCGCAGTACCCGCCAGAGGCGAAACAGGTGAGTTGTAAGGCAAACTGTTAAATGCAAAACATACTGGGAAAAAAATTAAGAGTGTGGTGGGGTGAGGTGGGATGCGGTGATTTGGCTTCGGAGTACACCCGGCTGGTTACTGGGAAGGGTTTTACTTTGCCCTTCACTTTTCATAATTGTGTAGAGTTATCTAGTGCCCACTAGAGGTCACCAGAAAGAGTCGTGTTGCTCTGATTCCAGTGTGGATTCTTAGCGAAAAAGCAGACACCTAAAAATTGGAGTGCTCACAAAATCATTCTGGGTGGTTTTTTGTGCCCTATTTTTTTAAATTGAAGCATAGTTGATTTTCAGTGTTCCAGGTGTACAGCGAAGTGATTCAGATATATAGAGATAAATATGTAGAGACGCTGTATATATAAATTTTCGATTTTTTTTCATTAAAAGTATTTTCAAGATATTGAATATAGTTCCTTGTTGGGTGATTTCTTAAAGAATGAAAATCTCTATAAATTTTTTATATCTAGACTTGATAATTTATCTTAAAAGCATTTAACCTAACTAAAAACTCAAAAATGGGAGTTATTTGCTAAGCTGCTACTAAACTAGAAAAACATCCTGAAGGAAATGTTTGAAGACAGAATCAAAAGAAGTGATGGCCATGAACTGGCAGAGAGAAAGAGCAGAACATGTCTAATAGCAAAATCACAGGTGTGGAGGATTAAAGCCTGAAAGAAAGCTAATGCATTGCTTGGCTGAACGCTTGGCCATCTCCACTGCAGAAGTCAGCTTTCATCCAGGAAGCTAACGGGATCCCTGAAGGTTTTAAGAATAGAGCTGACTTGATCTCAGGAAAAGTCATTTGCCCCTTAGGTTATTCTAAGGAGGAGGCGCTTCTGCAGCCAAGAAGTGGGAACCCCACCCCTGACTCTCTGTAGTTAAGGAAGGGTTCATTTCTGAGAAACACTGAAACCAAGGATTCAGCACAGCTTGGAAATGGATTTATTCTAGAATATGAGGATGAAGAAAAGTTTGCTGCTGCTAGTGGAGTGAAGAGCCTGGCTTCACACCAGCAAGAGCCGATTCCTCAGGGAGTCGTTAAAAATACTTTCTAGAAGCTGTACAGGCAACAGAACACAGAACAACTATTTTGTTGATTATTTGCTTCAACATTACTATATTTATTTCCTATATTCTCTATCTAAAATCCCTTTAAAGTCTGTTGATAAGACCAGTCGAAGAAATATCATATTTTAAATTACATTTGAGCTTAGAAAACCAATTAATTTGATGACAGTATAATTTGTGTCTCCTAGATATACTTTCATGAAATATCTTAGAGAGATAGGTTTAAATCACTTCATTTGTTTCAAGAGTAATATTCTTATTTGATTTTAATATCATCAACTGCTGCTGCAGCAACAATAACCCAAGTCATTTTCTTAAACAAAACAATAAGATGCAGAAATGATTGGCTTGTCTCAATATAATCTGGTTTAAAAAGCATTCTTAAAAACAATTTTATTCCTCTGTACTTGAAAAAATATGTTAAGAATTGATATTGTTGTTGTTGTTGAGAATTATTACATTTAAATTCTCTGGATTCTAGATGATGTTTAGGGTCTTCATGTGTAAATCTTTAGACTGTATTGGGCATCAGGCAGAATTTTAGAGTTTGAAAGACATTTTCTTGTGTCAATTTATAAGCCCATTATTTGGGAAGGAGGAACAAGGCTTCAGAGATGTGGCTATAATTTGCCCGAGGTTCCTCAACCAGCAGCATCACGGTGGAGACACGGCTGGAGCCACATTTTCTAGTTCCAAACCCTAAACCCTCAGTCTCCAGGGCCTGCATTGCTGCCACAGCTTTCTGTCTGATCTCCACACTCCAGTTCTTCCCTCCATCTGTGAATCCTGTATCATGCCACTGAACAGCTCTTCCTTTTCTTCGTTTTCATCAAGTCATTTCCCAGTTCAAGAATCAAAAGTGGCTAATGATCTCTACAATTACAAACTGGCCTGGAAATAAAGTCCACACTGGTTCTTAGGCCCATCTCTAGATTCATATCCTGGCTGCACAACTTTTTTGCTAAGTGACCTGGAACAAATTCCCTGACTTCTTTAAGGCTCCGTTTTCTCATCTTTATAATGGCAATAAGATGGCTCCATCAAAGGGGTGATATGAAATGAAATGATACAAGAGCGGTATATGCCTCTGTGCATGACACTGGGGAAAAAAAAAAATCTCACGTTGTGTATGCCTCTACCAGCCCAAGCAGGTCATGCTTTTCACTACTTGGTTATAATTAAATACAAATCAGACAGGGGCTTCCCTAGTGGGTCAGACAGTAAAGAATCTGCTTGCAGTGCAGGAGACCTGGGTTCAATTCCTGGGTTGGGAAGATTCCCTAGAGAAGGAAATGGCAACCCACTCCAGTATTCTTGCCTGGAAGATTCCATGGACAGAGGAACCTGGCAGGGTACAGTCCATGGAATTGCAAGGAGTCGGACATGGCTGAACAGTTAACACTTTCACACTTTCATAAATCAGACAAGTGAATTGATTCATCTAAAAATGTAACGTCACAAAAAGTAACCCGAACCATCAAAATTTCAGTGAAAAGTTGTGACCCATATACTGCTGAGTCTGGACTGAACATGAATTCCTCCATTACCTTGCACTGCACAGCTGGCTGTGTTCAGAGTCCTTGGGCAGGTCTCTTCTCTTGAAGCTTCATTTCCTCATCTGGAAAGTGAAAGTAATAATAAGAGTTTTGGGGGAAGCTGAGCTTGTGGTGCCACACAGAAAGGGCTCCCAACACGCTGGCCAAAGCTTTATAAATTGAAATGCCCTGTGGCACCGCTGGTCCTTGCAGCTTACTTAAGCAACTGTGCCTTAAAAAGCCCTGACTCAAAAAAAAAAAAAAAAAAAGAGCCTTGGCTGTGCCATTCATTTCTATTTTCAGGGGGTTGTGTTTACACCATTTTATTTCTCAGCATCTACAGTGGATCCTTTAAACAGTCAGCTCTTTTAATGGAAACATAACCTTCCACGGGCTTCCCCAGTAGCTCAGCTGGTAAGGAATCCTCCTGCAATGCAGGAGACCTCGGTTCTATCCCTGGGTTGGGAAGATCCCCTGGAGAAGGAAAAGGCTACCCACTCCAGTATTCTGGCCTGGAGAATTCCATAGACTATTCCATGGCGTTGCAAAGAGTCAAGACTGAGCAACTTTTACATAACCTTCCAGTGTCTCTGATTTTATGTAAGAGGAAGACACTAATGATTTCATCCACTGTGCACAATTACCCTTGTAGAAGGGAAACCCACAGCTTTCAATAAACTGCCCTCAGAACTGTCCCACCACACAGACCATGTTCTTAAAGATGAGAAGCCACCAAGGGATGTTTCACCCCCATCTCACACCAAAGTCCTTGCCTTTTTCTCTGTTCCATGATACTTTGTGCCCTCATGCAAGCAAAAGGAACACTATCTTCTTTAAATGTCCAGCCTTGAGAAGGTCACTGTGTAATCATTATGTGGGAGGCAAAATTTTACCTCTACCCTCTCAGGGTTTTTGACTGAGCTTGAGAATTAGATTGACATAAAGACAGATTAACAGGAGAAAACCATGCAGATTTACTTCTTATAAATTTTACATCAACACCAGAAGGAAATGAAGACCCACAGAGGTGGCAGAACCTAAATGCTTTTATATGAGGTTGAACAGAGAGGCAATGATAGAAAAGTAACTAAAATATATGACAAGGCTAAAGGAAGATAAGAAATATCTTAACAAAGTACATTTATACAGAATTCTCTCAGCTTCAGCTTCTGTCCTTGATGATAAGAATGGTACTTTCCTCCTGGTATATGGAAGACAGTCTTTCAAATGGGAGTTTTATCTCCTGCTTTTAGAAAGAAAACCTTTTGTCAAGAGCTTTTACAAAGAGAAAATGCTGCCTTTCCTCGCCCTTCCCTTCACTCTGGCACCACAGCTAGAAACAGCAGAGATTCCAGCCTGGTCCTCCCACCGGCCACCCGCCAGACGGGAGCTCCCAGCCGGCCAGCAGCCCAGCTCCCCTTGCTCTGTGAGGNCGGGGGGGGGTGGGGGGGTCAGAGAACCCTTTTTGTACCTGAATTTTTAAGTACTCAAAATAATCTTTATGCCAAAGTGACATTTTTGGGTGGCCTATTGTGGCTCAGACGGTGAAGCGTCTGCCTGCAATGCTGGAGACCTGGGTTCGATCCCTGAGTCAGGAAGATCCCCTGGAGAAGGAAATGGCAACCCACTCCAAGACTCTTGCCTAGAAAATTCCATGGATGGAGGAGCCTGGTAGGCTACAGTCCATGGGGACGCAAAGAGTCAGACATGACTGAGCACCTGAACTGAGCTAAACTGAACCCTCACACCCATTCTGTTGCTACGTTGCATTAGGATGTGACGGCCCTTCTGCCCACCATAGCTCCAGGACCTTGCTGCTGCTTTTTTTGGGCTGCGCTGGCTCTTCACTGTGGCCCCCGGGCTGTTTGTTACTGCCTACGGTCTCTCTCTAGATTCAGCGCCTAGGCTCAGTAGTTGTGACGCTTGGGCTTAGTTGCCCTGTAGCATGTGGGGTCTTAGCTCTCAGGCCAAAAATCAAGCCCGTGTCCCCTGCATTGCAAAGTGGAATCTTAACCACCAGGGAAGTCCTCAAGTCTCTTACTTCTTACAGTGACAAGCGCTCTTTCTGCTTGCCACCACTAGCTCAGCTTTCCACAAAAACGCTTTTATTATTACTCTCATTTTCCAGATCAGGAAATGAGGCTTCATGAAGTTAGACTAGCTCAAGGATCCACAGCTCCTAGTAAGGACCAGACTCAGGAATGAAACCCAAAGAGAGTCTCTACAGGCTCTCTTGCCTCCCGTGCTGGCTCAGTCACCAACTCGGCTCTCCATCCAGTGTCAGACACCCCTGGGAAGGGAGGAACAAGTTAGGTGATACCAGAGGGAGCTATCTGACAAATCTTGAATGTGGGTCATTCTACAAGATAACCAGACTTCAATAAGTCACTTTCATATCCTGAAATATTTAAGGGAGAGATGATACAATGCCTGCTATTTGCTTCAAAATAATAACCAAGGGCAGGGGCAGCCGGGTTGGGAGCATAGATGAAATAAGATTGACTGTTGAAGTTGGGTGATAGGGCTCAGTCTATTAGTCTCCCTTTTTGTATTTATTTGAAATTTTCCATAATAAAAAAAAGTTAAGAAATTTTTCGAAACCTTGAGCTTCATTTAAGCTTATTTGTGAATGTTGACAGTTACTCCTTCAGACTAGAACTGAATGCACTCTTGCACAATATATGTCATGAAGAATCCCTTCAGTTTCTCCAGAGTATAAAAAAAACTTGGTACATTTGACCATATCTATTAAAATTTTAAATACACGCACCTAGTGATCCAGCAGTTTTAACACCAGGAGTTTAACCTGCACGTATAGTCACATATTTCAGAAAGACGTACAGGCAAGGATCGCTGCATTGTTTACAATAGCAAAAGTTTAGAAACAGCCTCAATGTCTTTGGTTATCTAAATAATGGCATATTCATGAACTTAATACTGTTATTTGTATAGACTCAGATAGAATTAATTCTAAGCCACATTGCTAAACAAAAAAGCCTAGCTCCTAAACTGGCAACTAAATTATTCCCTCTTTATATTAAAGACATATAGATATGGATGTATTTGTAGATACATTTTAAGATTTCTGAAAGGATACATAAAATACAATATGAGCGGTTGTTTCTTGGTTAAAGGACCGGGAAGAAATTAGGTAGAAATGAGACCTGCTGGTTATTGGTTATTGTAAACCCACTGTCTTTTTTTCTTTTTTAGCCCAGTGAAAGGATTTTTTTTTTTAATTTGCTAATTTTTTGGTTTCGCTGGGTCTCTCTTGCTACATGTGAACTTTCTCTAGTAGTGGGCGCTACTCTTTTTGGGGTGCAAGGGCTTCTCATTGCTTGGCTTCTCTTGTTGCAGAGCAGAGGCTCTGCACGGGTTTCAGTAGTTGCAGCTCTTGGGTTCTAGATCTGGGGCTCAGTAGGTCCAAGGCATATGAAATCTTCCCAGGCAAGAGATCGAATCCATGTCCTCTGCATTGGCAGGTGGATTCTTATCCACTGTGCCACCAGGGAAGCCCCCACTGAAAGTATTATGTTTTCAGTTGTGTTTTTTTAAGTAGTTAAATGAAAGAAATAAGGTCTCAGCACATATTCTGTTACCAAGTTCTCTCTCCTTGGGCCCATCTTTGCTGTGTCCTACCTCTGCCTCTGCTCAGTTACATCTGGGGCCATGCCCCTATTCCCTCAGCCTGGATCTCCTACTCCAACGAATTATGTGGCCTGTGCCTTCTTGTCATGGAGAAGGCAATGACAACCCACTCCAGTACTCTTGCCTGGAAAATCCCATGGATAGAGGGGCCTGGAGGGCTGCAGTTCATGGGGTCGCTAGGAATCGGACACGACCGAGCGACTTCACTTTCACTTTTCACTTTCATGCATTGGAGAAGGAAATGGCAACCCACTCCAGTGTTCTTGCCTGGAGAATCCCAGGGATGGGGGAGCCTGGTGGGCTGCTGACTGGGGTCGCACAGAGTCAGACACGACTGAAGCGACTTAGCAGCAGCAGCAACCTTCTTGTCAATCAAGTGTCAGTTCAAATGTCGTTTCCTTAGAGAAGCCTTCCCTGACCACCATTCTAGCATATCAACCTATATACTTTTTCAGATTCTTTTTTTTAGTTTTATTTTTGGCCAGATCCTGCATGGCTTGCAAGATCTTAGTTCCCTGATCAGGGACTGAACCCAGGGCCCCAAGAGTGGAAGCATAAAATCCTAACCACTGGACCGCCAGAAAATCCCCTCAACCTATTTTTTTACTCCCTTATTACTTAAAAAAAAAAAAAAATCACTTTGCTCCTGTTTGTCATCTGCCACTCTACCAGACTCTGCTCAATCCTTTTGAGAGCAGGGACTGTGGGTCTAGTTGACAGTGGTGTCCCCAGCTCCTGCAACAATGCCAGTCTCCTTGTTGAAGCTCAATAACTATTCGTTGAGTGAAGGAATGAATGACCATTGCTATTGATTAAAATAAGTGTTCTCTGAGTGCTGAACTGGCAATATCTATATATGCATATAGTGAGGCTGGAGTTGACCAACTTGAGAAATACAGGCTCTTTCTGAAAAACCACTTCAATTTTGTTAAATGGTTGGCATCCTGGCAGAGATCTTGGCGCTGCTCTCCCCCTGGACCACAGCATATGCCAGATTCCTGCAGAAACCCTGCTGACTTAGCCAGCCCTAACCTTGAGTCAGTGGGTATCCCTATATACCTTACCAGCAGGTGCTTTAGTTAGAAAAGTTCTTAGAATCAGCTCCAGTCATGTCTGGGTTCCACCATCCACCCATACCTGTCTTTAGAGGAAGAAAAGAATGTGGAAGCAGAGCAAGGACTACAAGGAAAGAAGAACTGTCTGCCATTGCATTAAACACTTTAGTTGGGCTCACTGTGAATTCTATCTCAATAAAATTGTTTCCAAAAAAATAAACTGTCCAGAAAGAATTGCATGTGGATCTAGGCGGTTCTGTGTGTCTTGGCTCACAAACTATAGGAAACTTGGAAAGAAATTTAAAAGGCTGTTGTCCTGGTGGTAGATGGACATCTAGAGACCCAACTGCCTGATTGGGTGCTAAGGATCAGGAGGTAAAGCTTCTCAGCAAAGCGGGTCTTGAGCCCAGAGGGAAAGGAGGTGGGAGGGCCAAGTAGAAAGCAAGGGATTCCCCCACTCTACCCCCTGTCGCATCACAGGGCATGTTCATACAGCCTGAGAGAGGATTCTACTCAGGAAAAATCAAAGACATTTTCAAAATGAATGGAAAGTTCCCTGCTGTGTTCTACCCATTCTGCAAGGAGGAGAGCTACATTTATCAACATTAATGAGCCAAAATTATTAATAACTGGTTTAGGAGTCAGCTTTCCAAACACCTGCTGTTCTTAGCCTTCTGTCCCTGTAACAATCTATTCCCTGCCCCACAATCCAACCTCCCTCCCCATCTATGCTCAGTGCTGTTATTTCTGCCTCAGAGGAAAGATTGGGGCTGGGGTTGACTGAAGCGAAGCGTATGATATTCCTGGAAATGATCTTCTCATTGTAGATGCAACCAAAATAGCATTGGTTCCGCACTTAATAATTGATATACTCTTCAACAGCAATTGCATTTTTCTCCAAGGTACAGGATTTAAAATACAGACTATTTTTCCTCCAGTTTTTCCTGGAGATAAAATAGTCCAATTCTAGTGTATGTGATCCCATTACCCTGCTATGGCAAAAACCTCAGGCATTTGCCTTAGTTTTCCCTGAGAAACATGTTCTCACAGGTTAGCAAAACAAACAAACAAAAAAAAAACGCTCCTAGTGGAAAGCTAAAAGGTATCGAAATCTGGAAGATTTGCAGTTTTAAAAGGAGGTTTGAAGCCGAAGCAGTTAGATTGGTATAAGCCTGTCTCAGGCCCAGGTCAAAGAAAGAGCCTATGGCTCAGCAAAATATGCTGAAATAAGTGTCGGCTTTAACTCCATGTGCTCGTGTGGACGTGCAGCCTCGGATCTTGTCCCCACAGGACCTGCCTGCAAGGAAACTTGCCCTCTGCTTAAGATTTGCTAGTACCTTAGATCTTCCAAGTAGGATTTTTCCTTTTCAGAGCAAAGTAATCACAAATAAAAATCTTTGTGACAAAAGACGCTGAAGAGCTTTTTATACCCTTTCACTAGCTTCTATTGTGATGGATGAAACTGCAAGAACAATGGCAGCAGAGCAAATAGCCACATAAATCTACAAAGAAGAAAATAGGTTTACCATGTTTCCTTTGATGATGACAAGGCATTCTTTTCTCTAGATAGAGAGTGCCTTTAACTTTGACAATGTCAGTTGACTGAACTACTGGTCTATCTCAATACCGACAGGTACTACGGAAAGGGAGAAATTGTGAATACAACTTCCGCTGAATCAACATTAGTCAAGGCTTTCAATTTATAATTCATTGTACTTTCACCCTGGTAACCAACTCAATGTTGACATTTATATTCCATGAAGCTTAAATATTATTCACACTATTGAGACATCCCTTTACTTATAGGACCCTTAAGAAAACTCTAGTATTTTGTTTGTTTGTAATTTATTTGACTGCATCAGGGTCTTAGTTGCAGCACTCAGGATCTTCATTGCATCATGTGGGATCTTTTGTTTTTGTGGCACACAGACTCTCTACTTGTGGCACGCAGGCTCGCTAGATGCAGCACATGAGCTTAATTGTTTAAGGGCTTAATTGCTCCGAGGCGGGTGGGATCTCAGGTCCCCAACCAGGGATCAAACCCTTGTCATCTGCATTGAAAGATAGCTTCTTAACCACTGGACCACCAGGGAAGTCCCAGAAAACTCTAGTTTTAATCGTGCCACACAATTCTCCCAGACTGTAAAAATGTCAATTATACAAGTAATTTTGCCACGTTATATGACTCAGTCACCATGAGATCCCCCCAGAAGGATGTTTATTTTACCCTCAATTCTCACCTGCTACATAATCAGCTGGGCACATAGGAGAGGCTAGTGTTTTCAGCTACCCTTTCAGTGGATACTCCATTTTATCTCTGCCTTAGCAAGCACCTTGTCAGATGTTTAAAGTGATTTTTAGATGTTAAACTGTAGTGATTTATACTGCAAAAGCCAACTGGGATTGGGAGGATTGTAAGGGATAAAACGAAAACTATTTGGAATACGTGGTCCCTATTCAGAACTTGACTAAGAAAGGATCTGTAGTCATTGAACATGAGTAGGTCAATCTTCTTGGTTTAACAAGTATCATTAAAACTGAGCATTTCAGAAGCTCAAAAAAGAACCTTACTGAGAGAACCTCTGGGAGGCATGGGAAGAAAAGAGCAGTGACGGCATGATGGAAAAGGGATGGACTCTAAATTAAGAAGGCGGGCCTCCAGGGGCTTCCCTGGAGGCTCAGTGGTAAAAATAATAATAATAATAATAATAATCCACCTGCCAATGCAGTAGACACAGGTTCGAGCCCTGACCTGGGAAGATCCCACATGCCGTGGAGCAACCAGGCCCATGAACCACAACTTTTGAGCCTGTGCTGTCTAGCCCAGGAACCCACCTGCTGCGACTACTGAAGCCCATGTGCCCCAGAGCCCATGCCGCTACATGAGAAACCTGTGCACTGCAACTAGAGAAAATCTGTGTGCAACAAAGACCCAGCCCAACCAAAAATATATCAATACATTTAAAAAGTATATTTTTAAAAAATTTAAAAAGAAGGCAATGGCCTCCAGAGGCCAAGTGGCCAGTCACGACACTACACCTAAAGCTAGCAAGAGATTCAGCACTAAGGAAGAGCATAACCAGGCTTAGCAGGACCTTCACAAGTATTCTTTGGATAGCTACATAGGATGAGAGAAAAGGGTAGAACTTTCAGGGCAGAAGGAGAGGGCCACCCGGAGGGACATTTTGAAAATTAGACCCAGCTGACTTGAAGCCCAGATGATTGATGACTCCTGGAGTCAGTGAGCTGGTGGGAATTAGGAGAACCTGAGAGGGCCAGATATCCCAAGCTGGTCCGAGAGGCAAATGGGGACCCGTGCCCAGGAAGGCCCTGGAAGAACCCCCGACTCCCCATCAGACCCAGCAACCCTGGCCCTCTTGTTCCACCTCAGACTGAGAGGAGGAAGTGAAAGCTTGAAGAACCCCAGGTCTGCAATAATGACAGTTGGGCAAATTATGGCTATTTTAGGATAAGAAAATTGTACTCAGCTCACTATTTCTATACTGTTTGTAAAAAATCTATACTTTTTCATCTGTGTGCATGTGTGTGTGTATTTGAAGAAACTCTCTGTAAAAGTTCAGTCTATGTTAAACTGAAGGGAGAGGAATTTTTGGCCATGCTTGCAGGCAGCAGCAGCAAAGATAAATTATTAAAAACACCATAAATACTGCTACCCTTTCTTTCAGTCTAGGCTTTTCATTAAGCACAGAAAATGGATGTATGTTTGTGAAACTCAAGCCTTTTCTGGTTGAGTCAAACCCCAACCCAACCCAGTTCTTTAGGTGTCTAGATGACACCCTCTCTCCTTCTCCAACAAAGGTTTTATAAAATTCTCATTTTTACAGGTTTACAAACTCAAGGCAAATGTTATCATTTTATTTACAAAATGGCAATACCTTTACATTAGGAGGAAGAAAATGGCTTCGAGATCTTAAATCTAGACTTGAAACGGTTATTGTGATTGAAGAGTCTAGTCTTCAGTCTTCTTCATGGACATCAGTGTAGCCCATTTAAACAGCTTTAAAATGTAGAGAGACGGGAATTCTCTGGTGGTCCAGTGGTTAGGATTCAATGTAATCCCTGTTGGAGAAACTAAGATTTCAAAAGCGGCATGGCAAAGCCAATTTTTTTAAAATAAATAAAATGTAGAGAGAAAGCAAATGAAACAATGTGTACCAAAGTATACAAAGAAATTAGAAGCCAAAATGGAAACAAAAGTAGGCTTATGCATATAGTACGCTTTACTTTAAGTCAGGAAGTAAGGAAGGACGAAAATACAGTTGAACCCACCCAGTACCCAAGTCTTAGTTCCTAATACCATTCTCCAATAAAATGAATCAGGACTCCTTGAAGAAAAGGCTGATTCTAGGGCTTGGGCAGGAAATACACACAATAAATTGCCAGAAAGTAAGGAAGTATTAAAAAACACAAAGGATTTCTCTGGTGATCCAGTGATTAAGACTCCGAGCCCCCACTGCAAAGAGGTACAAGTTCCATCTGATTGGGGAAGATTTGGCACAGCCCCAAAATAAAACAGCTATCACAAAGATGGTGGTATGTAAAAGCAACAGAAAAGTAAATTGAAAGAGCTTCCAATGGCCAGAGGTAGAACAATTTGAGTAAAAAATATGAAGTAATATTGGATTATAACCCAAAGTATGTAATAAATATCCATGAGACCATACTAATATAAACAAATGATTGATTAAATAAATAGGGAGAAAAACATATCTCCCATGCAGAATAATCCTAAATAATTTGTGTAGGTGCTACACCCTTACAGGAGGTAGAGGGTAACTTCTTGCTTCCTAAGTGTAGGTTGCTTATAGTGCCAGCTTTCCAATGAATGCGTATAGAAAGGTGGGAAAAAAGAGTAACTGTAGGTGGAAGAAACTGGCAAACAATTTCAGCCGGGTGATCAAGATCAGCATCACCGACGATATTAGGTTGATGAAAATAGAACTTTACTTCTGTGGTCTTTCTCCCCAAAACTAACAGCCTCAGTCTAATCATGAGGAAAACATCAGACAAATCCCAATAGAGGGACATTCTAAAAATACCTGACTAGTATTCCTCAAAACTGTCAAGGTCACTAAAAACAAGGCAAGTCTGAGAAACTGTCATATCCGGAAGAACTTAAGAAGACATGACAACTAAAGGTACTGTGGTACCCTGGATGGGATCCAGGGACAGAAAAAAGGACATTAAGTTAAAACACTAAAGAAACCTGAATAAACTATGGACTGATAGTCGATGTGTTGTGTTGATTCATTAACTATAACAAATGTAGCAGCCTGGTGTAAGTTATTCATTACAGGAGGGACTGAGTGTGGGTATATGGAAACTTTCTGTACTTCTTTCTCAATTTTTCTGTAAATTTAAAATTGTTCTAAAAGTAAAGTTTATTATTTTTAAAAAATGCAATGGGACTCAAAAAAACGTAGACACAAATCAGGGTAGCAGGTTCATGACACGTCTCAAAGGGTGAAGTTAAGTGTCTAAGACACTTCTAGTAGTAGCTGTCCAAGAATCTGACTATTCCTCAGCTTACCCTGATGGCTGCTGCCTCTCCTCTGCCCCCAAGGCTAACTGTGTTCCCAACCCTACGGATGCGGACTCTCTTTAGACCTTCCATCCTTTTTCAATTACCCAGAGAACATCTCCTTCTGGAAGTTCCATAGCACTACAAATCAGCTTGTCCCAGAACAAATCAGTGACTCTCATTACTTCCATCATGTGTAACTGTACCACCACCCACCTGCCTCTGTTCTGCACAGCCTCATGCCTCAAGATTCTGACCCATAAGCATAAGAGAACATCTGTGTGGTACTTCCCTAACAGTCCAGTGGTTGAGACTTCGCCTTCCAACGCAGGGAGTGCAGGCTCAATCCCTGGTCAAGGAGCTAAGACCCCACATACCTCGTTGCCAAAAAGCTAAAACACAGAACAGAAGCATTGTTGTAACAAATTCAATAAATACTTTTAAAATGGTCCACATTTAAAAAAAAAAATCTTTTAAGAAAAGAGAGAGAACATCTGTATGTTATAAACAGGCTTCCCAAAACTGATGCTTCCATGCCTCATTGAATCCTTTGTACTTTTTCCCACCTCAAGCCACATCTATTATTGGCTCGGCCTCATTCTTGGGTTCCTCTTCTGCCTGGCCTCTCCACCCAGACATCTCAGCTCCTAGCTTTGGCAACTGATGTCTGTAGCCAACAGAGAGGACCCGAGGTCTGTCAGCAGCCATGTGAGTGAGCTTGAAGGCAGATCCTACCCTTTGTAGGACCTCATGATGACTGCAGCCTCAGCCAGCAAACTGACTGCAGGCTTGTGAAAGACTCTGGACCATAGGCACCCAGCTAAGCCATGACCACATTCCTGACCACAGAAACTGAAATAATTGGGGATTCCTTGGTGTCTGGCAGTTAGGACTCAGTCTTTGTATCATGGTGGCCCACGTTCAGTCCTTGGTCAGGGAACTAAGATTCCTCAAGCCGTGCCATGTGGCACAGCCCAAAAGCAAAAACTGAAATAATAGCTGTTATTTTGGGTTACTAAATTTGAGGATTACTAATTTGTTACATAGTAATAGATAACCAGTACCTTCCCAGAGCCTTGTACTACCAAATTGAGTAGAGCCCAGTGGCACCAGATATCATTACAAAGGGCCATGTACCCAGGGCGCACAGAAGGAAAGAATGAAGCTCTAGAGCAGGTGGATCCCTTTTCTTATTTATTCAAGCCAGTTTGTGAAGCCTTTTGTCTAGGCTGGCTAGTTGCCAGATAATTGCACCCGATTCCTTCTAAGGCAGCCAAGTCTAGCTGTCCACCTTCCCTGTACCAATAGATAATGTGGTACTCTTTCCAACTGAGTAATGGAGGCCAACAGAGTATTTTTACCATTCTTAAACCCACTTGAGGAGATAGGTGGAGCTAGTTACAGCTAGCTTCCTTCCTAACTCCAACATGCAATAGTACCATAAGAGTTACCCTGTACAGATATAAGACATTTGTGTGTCCAGTTTGTTTCAAGAGTATGGAGCCAGAACACTGTGGCGTCACTGGGACGGTCGGGGCCAGTGAGCTGTGGCTCTTGGTATTGTGCCTGCTCTCAAATAATGTTCTTGGCACCCACTTTCAGGAAGGAGTGGTCAGCCCTTCTGGAATAAGATATCTAGGCAACCTGCCTGGCCGAGCTAGGGGTCCCCTGCTTCTGGCTTAGGAAAGGGCAGAAAGCCATCGTGTGGTCTTACTGGTGAAACAGACTGGACTGAGTCTCCACTCATCCCTCTGGTCTAAGCACAGCTAGTGAAGGCAGAAACTCCTCCAGAAACCTATAGACCACATTTACAGTGGGAGTTTATCAGATCTTCAGAGTGCCTCCCAAAGCCTCCTGGGAAAGTTGTAAAGCATAAAAGTGGCAAGCCAGGACTCAACCAAGATGACTGCTGCCCACTGTGTGTTCCAAACTTATAAACCACCTGCAAGTCTCAGTTACTTTGAATAACCAACCTGCCGTAGTCTTTGGCTGCTGCATCGCCCCTACTGGGCATCAGCACTTAACAAACTGAAGCTTGTAAGGCTTCCTGAACCAGGATGTGGTCAGGTATTTGGATAATAATCCATGTGACAGTTTTCCTTTCCTTGGAAACAGATCCGATACCTAGGTGGCATCCTGGGGTCATGTACACGTCTCTCCTCCCTGTTCCTGGCTGGGGCTCGCTGATAGGGGTTGACAGCTGGTCCAGCCTGGAACAGTCATGTTCTCCTGCCTGCAAATCTGGAGCATTCAATGAATCAATATCAAGCCTGAGGGCTTGGCGAGCTGAATCCAGACTATTGCCCTAGAGAATGTGTCCATGACCTCTAGCTGCTAAGGTCTCTGAAGCTATGCTAGTTCCTATTCTTTCCAAGACTTGATTACTTAGCTCCTTTATTTGAATTCTAGAGAAGCCTTCCACTAAACTCTCTATAATATTTTCTTGCAACCAAAAGAAACTTAATTAACACAAAGTTCAACACATGCACCATTTATGTGTAGTTACCGTGCTAGACTCCAGGAATTTGGGGATACAAAGATTATTTTTTAATCAATCTTTCTCCTAAAGGGGTGCATTGTTCAATCTATATACCTTGAACATGGCTTCAAAATGCTAAATGTTTTTTTTTTTTTAAAAAAAGGAGGGTGGTGGGGGGAGAATAATTCCCTGGTGGTACAGTAGTTAAGACTGCACGCTCTCACTGCAGGAGTGGTTTGGGAGTGATTCAGTACCTGTTCAGGGAAACTGCAAGCCAAGCAGTGTGACCAAAAAAGAAAAAAAAAAAAGGATGTGGGCTGATACAAGGACTTATCTTCCCTCCCTGCTGCTGGAGTCTGGACAAGGCAAATTAGGAAAGGTCGCAAAGCCATGATGTGATCTTAATGGTAAAATGGAGACTCCGTTCATCCCTCTGGTCCAAGCACATCCAGGTGAAGGCAGAAGCTCCTTTGAAGACAAAAACCCCACTTCAACCAGGGAGATAAGGTAAGACACATGGATGGAGGAGCCATAGGAGGAAAGAACCTGGCCCCTAAATGACCTCAAGAAGCAGAGTTACCTACAAAAAAAAGAAAAAGGCAGAGTTACCTGCTACACACATCATCTCTGATATTATATAAGAGGGAAATCAGCTACTTTGCTCTTTAAGCAACTGAATTTGGGGATTCTGTTTTGAGTAGTCATTAGAAACCCCCACTTCCAAAACTAATACAATCACCTCTCCATTAACAGAGATCCGATGTTATCAGGACCTCAGGTGGCCAGCCTAAGGTCCTTCCTTAATCAGAGCATGCTGACTCTAGTGAAAGTGATCATGGTTCTGGATTGGAATCTCTGCAGGGCATCAAAGACACAGAACAGTTCTTGGGTTTGGTGAACTATATCTCTGATCTAATTCCTCTATTTCCCACAACTTCCCTTTGATTGATATTCTGAGGAGGAGGGGGAAACTTTCTATTCACCCAGAATGGTTACAACCATCATTTGGGGGAAGTTTAAGACCCTCTTCATCCCTAAGTCTATGCCCACAGACCCTGATCCACAATTTATACTAGAGATAGATGCCTCCAGTCTTGCAGTGGTGCTACATTCTCAGACTCTGTAAGCACTGAGGCGCTAAAATTGGTGGAAATGAAAAAAATTGGGAGGTTTTAGAAAAGGCAGAGGAACCAGAGATCAAATTGCCAACATTCGCTGGATCATGGAAAAAGGAAGAGAGCTCCAGAAAAACATCTATTTCTGCTTTATCGACTATGCCAAAGCCTTTGACTGTGTGACTCACAATAAACTGTGGAAAATTCTGAAAGAGATGGGAATACCAGACCACCTGACCTGCCTCTTGAGAAACCAATATGCAGGTCAGGAAGCAACAGTTAGAACTGGACATGGAACAACAGACTGGTTCCAAATAGGAAAAGAACTA
>SJYV01003485.1:85492-102710 GCA_006410875.1 Neotragus pygmaeus
AAAAAAAAAAAAAAAAAAAATCTGTGTTCCCTAAGGAAGGAAGGATGAGGCGTGGAACTCTGAATCGCCGCCCCCCACCCCGCGACCTGAATCTGAGGATGATGGCATCTGGTCCCATCACTTCATGGGAAATAGATGGGGAAACAGTGGAAACAGTGTCAGACTTTATTTTGGGGGGCTCCAAAATCACTGCAGATGGTGATTGCAGCCATGAAATTAAAGGACGCTTACTCCTTGGAAGGAAAGTTATAACCAACCTAGATAGCATATTCAAAAGCAGAGACATTACTTTGCCGACTAAAGTCCGTCTAGTCAAGGCTATGGTTTTTCCAGTGGTCATGTGTGGATGTGAGAGTTGGACTGTGAAGAAAGCTGAGTGCCGAAGAATTGATGCTTTTGAACTGTCGTGTTGGAGAAGACTTTTGAGAGTCCCTTGGACCGCAAGGAGATCCAACTGGTCCATCCTAAAGGAGATCAGTCCTGGGTATTCACTGGAAGGACTGATGGTGAAGCTGAAACTCCAATACTTTGTGCACCTCATGTGAAGAGTTGACTCATTGGAAAAGACTCTGATGGTGGGAGGGATTGGGGGCAGGAGGAGAAGGGGACGACAGAGGATGAGATGGCTGGATGGCATCACCGACTCGATGGACAAGTTTGAGTGAACTCTGGGAGCTGGTGATGGACAGGGAGGCCTGGCACGCTGCGATTCATGGGGTTGCAAAGAGTTGGACATGACTGAGTGACTGAACTGAACTGAACTGAACTGGAGCCCTTTGGGGTCTCTTGAGGGTGAGGCCTGGCAGATGCATGGAGTCCAGTTACTTCTGCATTTCAATTTTAACCTCTCCTTTGCCAGAGAGAACAAACTGCCATGTCAATCCATGTTTTCCCAGGTAACCTGAGTACCCACGACTCCAAATGCCCTCTGAAGAAGTCCACAGGCAGATAACTCCATCCAGACATAGAAATCATTGCCCAGAACGAACACCAATCTGAAACCCAGGAGCTCCATCACCCAGACACAGTCCCAGAGAAAGGAACCTGCAGGAGTGCTGCCAAGTCCCATAGCTGGTTGTTTGCCCTTCTGGGTGAGGCCAGGATTCATGGCTCTGCCTGTGTCCCATACTCCTCTGGAGGCCTCCAGCGTCCTGCCAAGATGACTGATGCATTCCATGGAATGTCTCTTGGACCTACCAGTACTCATTGTGCTTTGCTCTGTGAATCCAGACAAATGATAGCCACCTTCACCCTCATCTCCGGGCACCCT
The DNA here is from genome assembly GCA_006410875.1 of Neotragus pygmaeus. Classification (NCBI taxonomy): domain Eukaryota; kingdom Metazoa; phylum Chordata; class Mammalia; order Artiodactyla; family Bovidae; genus Neotragus; species Neotragus pygmaeus. The sequence continues at coordinate 86,763 of SJYV01003485.1, forward strand.
GGAAGATGGCCTGTGCTAGAATTTGTTTCCAAACCCCCATTATATCTGGACTATGATTTGTTCTTTTTTTTTTTTATTANGACCTACCAGTACTCATTGTGCTTTGCTCTGTGAATCCAGACAAATGATAGCCACCTTCACCCTCATCTCCGGGCACCCTGGAAGATGGCCTGTGCTAGAATTTATTTCCAAACCCCCATTATATCTGGACTATGATTTGTTCTTTTTTTTTTTATTATTCTTATATGTAACATTTATCGGAGAAGGCAATGGCACCCCACTCCAGCACTCTTGCCTGGAAAATCCCATGGACAGAGGAGCCTGGTGGGCCGCAGTCCATGGGGTCGCTAAGAGTCGGACACGACTGAGCGACTTCACTTTCACTTTTCACTTTTATGCATTGGAGAAGGAAATGGCAACCCACTCCAGTGTTCTTGCCTGGAGAATCCCAGGGACGGGGGAGCCCGGTGGGCTGCCGTCTATGGGGTCACACAGAGTTGGACACGACTGAAGCAGCAGTAGCAGCAGCAGCATGTAACATTTATAGAGAAATTTCTATGTGCTAGGTACTGTTCTATTATCTGAAAGTATAACAAAATGAAGCCTCTGTAGCTTGGGAGTTTATATTTGAGTGGAGAAAAGGAAATGATACATTAAAAAGGAAGTAACAGGGAATTCCCTGGGGGTCCATTGGTTGGGACTTAACAATTCACTTCCAGGGCCTGGGTTCAATCCCTGATTGGAGAACTAAGATCCTATAAACCGTGCAGTGCAACAACAACAACAACAAAAAAAGAGTAAATATACATAGTACCTGCCAGGGCTTCTCTGGTGGCCCAGTGATAAAGAATCCACCTGCCAATGAGGGAGACACAGATTCGATCCTTGGTCTGGGAATATCCCAACATGCCACAGAGCAACTAAGCCCATGTGCCACAACTACTGAGCCTGTGTTCTAGAGTCAGGAGCTGCAACTACTGAAACCTGTGCACCCTGGAGCCCATGCTCTGCAACAAGAGAAGCCAGCACAATGAGAAGCCTGAGCACCACAAGTAGAGAAAAGCCCACGCAGCAAGAAAGACCCAGAACAGCTCCTTACAATTGTAAAATAAAATTTAGTGATAATAATTTTCAAGTAAGCATCCAGTATGTTAGTTGCTAATGAGTGCTGCAAAGAAAAAGCAGGATCACAGTGGTAGGCACTCTTTTAGATAGGGTGGTCAAGGAGGGCCTCTCTTTCAGCAGAAACCTCAGCAAAGGAGTAAGGTGTGAGGATTTCTGGAGAACAGGGAAGGTGTGCAAAGGCCCTGAGGGAGCAACATGCTTAGTGTGTTGGAGGCATACAAAGGAGACCTGCTTAACTAAGTCTCCTGTTAGTCATTCCATCTGTCCCTTCCTCCCCCCACTTCCTCTTTTCTTTCTCACTTCCTTCCTTCCCTTCTTTACTGAAAACAAGTGTTTTAATGTTCAGACTGAAAGGAGAATGACTGGATGTGATCCTGAGACCGTGTTCATATGCAGCTATGAGTGCTTTAAGGCATAAGTCCTCTTGACCCCCAAGGTGTTGTAGGTAGACAGAGATAATACAAGCTGGAAGAGCCCAGAGAAGGTATGTTCCTTGAAGTGAAATCTTATGTATTTCAAACCATTTTTCTTTTTCATAGTAAAATGTCAAAATTCTTTTGTGGAGTCTCAAGACTTCCTTTCTGCTTGTTAGTGCCAGTTGCTTTCTCAGAGAAAGTTTGCAGTGTCCAGTCACTATAAGTACATGTTGAAGATCCATCCGTCCACAAGATAGCTTGGGCTCTCTCCACAGTCCCATGGCTCTTGGGTTCTCTCAACAGTCCCAGGTCTCTCTCTTCTCTCTCCCTTCTCCCCTTTCTCTCTCTCTCTCTTTTCCTTAAGCAGCTCATATCTTTACAGCCAACCAAAGAAATTATCTAGTTCTCTCGTAAAAGGAGCTTAGCTTTAGTAGATAGACCTGGTGATTTGAATACTGGCTTCACCTATGGTTAGCTGTGTGATCTTAGGAAAATCACCTACCTTCTCTGAGCATCTGCCTTCTTGTATCTCAGCCATTTTCAGTTGTTTCGTTTTGCTTTCTTTAGATAAACAGTTGTTTTTTTTATTTAATTTTGGCCAAGCTGGGTCTTTGTTGCAGCACAAGGGCTTTTTTTGTTGTTGCATGTGGGCTTAGTTGTCCTGTGACGTGTGGGATCTTAGTTCCAGGACCAGAAATCAAACCTGCGCCCCCTGCAGTGGAAGCGAGGAATCTTAACCACTGGACTGTCAGAGAAGTCCCAGAACTTTCTCTTAAAGAAAAAAAAAATTGAGAGAGATATCAACTTAAAAGATATCAACTTTTATCTTGCTTACACACTTTTTAAAAACTGTCAATTACGTGCAACTGCAAGTGTTGCATGAACTTCCAACAGCTGTCTCAGACCTTGAGACAATGAGCTAATGAAGATGAACAGCAAGGTGGAAAGAACCCAGGTCTTGGGCGGCAGTGGAGCTATCATTGGAGCTATCATGATTCAAAATGACTACTTGATAAATGAAACATCAAAATTCTCTACTGGAGTCCCAAGGCTTCGTCTCTGCTTGTTAGTGGTCTAGCGGGACTTCCCTGGTAGTCTAGTGGCTGGGAATCCGCCTTCCAATGCAGGGAACACTTGTTCAATCCCTGGTCCAGGAAGATTCCACGTACTTCGGGACTACTGAGGCTTCGAGCCACAACTACAGAGGCCTATGCTCTGCAACAAGAGAAGCCCATGCACCTCAACTAGAGAATAGTCCCCGCTCGCGGCAACTTAGAGAAAGCCGCATACAGCAAGGAAGACCCAGCGCGGCCTAAATAAATACATAAAAAGGAGACTCCCAGAAGTACCGTACAGCACTTCTATTGTATGTCATTGGCCAGGATTCGGTCACATGGTGCATTTACCTCCAAGAGAGGATGGAAAATGCCTTTTAGATAGGTGACTCGCTGCCTTGAATAAAATCAGAGTTCGGCAACTACGAGGGAAGAGAAAAATGTTGGCCTAAGCAGTACATTTTTACCTTTTGGGTACGTGTTGATGACATGCATCTCTCATAAAGGACCCAGAGAGTAGTCCTGGGACTTTCGACATGGACATGTAGATAAAAAATAACCCACAGGAGTAATGACCCTCCAAAGACCTTCCCTGGGGCCTCATACAATAAAGAGGGCATACAGTAAATCAAGTCTGTGTACAGAGAAAGGTTGTAGACTATCTCTAAGGCAATTCTGCCTCGGTTAGGACTGGGTGATTAGGAATTTAGAGTGGTCTTTCATGGCCCATGTTTGACCAGAGCACAGGTGTCCCAATCAGAGGCTTTATTGGTTCATGTAACCAAACTATGAGAGGGGTAGAGGCAGCTGGTTTCAGAGGCAACTGGAATCAGATATTCAAGTGTCACTTTCTCTCTGCATTGTCTGCATCTTTGCTTCCCAGTGAAGAATGGCTTCTGTTCAAGTGGAAATCTGTCATATCAGCCTCCCTCTCTCTGGCTGGAAATTAAAAAAAAAAAAAAAAACTGCTAGGGGAAGGCTCTGTACATCACATGCATTATCTAGTCATAAGGGGTTAAGTCTGATAAAGGAAATCCACTTGTGGATGGGCAAAACAATGCTCATTAAAGCCAACATTATGTGTTAGCTTTGTAGAAAGCTTAAGTGAGGGGTAAAAATGATACAGGTAGGAAAATTCTTTTCCCTTTGTTGTTTGTCCCCCAATGTGATGTTTGCCTTTAAGTTTTAGTCATTCAGTACACACTGCAAAGCACTCATTCTGCACTAGACTCTGTGTCCTTGGGTAGCCTTTCTTCAGTCCTGTTAACAGTTGATTAGGTTACAGCTTTCACTAAATCCATTTCAGTCCTAAGGATATACTTCAGGCTCTTGATAGGATTTAGATATTTCCCAAGTCTTCTCAGTAACATCTATTCTAGCCACTCCTGTTGAGGCTCTTACCCAGTTGGCTACTGTCAACTAATGAGGCCTCCTTGCTTATAAATTACAGAAGCCTGTTCAGATCAACTTAGGCAGAAAGGAAGACAGAATTCATGCCTTTAAGAAACTGGGCTTAGGAGGGATTGACATTTGAAAATAGGGGGCTCTGAGATGCCAAGGCAGGCATTTTTCTGTGTTCCTTCCTCTTTCTTTCTTTCTCTCTTTTTTGGGCTACACTGATGACTCTTGCCTTTTTTCTGCTTTCTCTGCATATGATCTTTCTCTGTGTTCATGGGGAAGATGACTATTCCAAAATGTGTATATACTCCTGGATCAAGTACACAGACTCCCAAGTACTTACCTCATCCACAGGTTCTTGAGTAACTGTCACACTTGAGTCAGGAGTCTTCTATTCCAGTCAGCTGTGGTCAGGGGAACAGAGTCTCAAGTGATAAACATGACCCTGGTCCTAGCTCTGTGTGGAGGCTGGGAGTGTGGGTAAGTCCTCAGAGAATGCAAGCTTCGGCTTACTTTGTTAGAATCTACCTGAGAACTTCCTGTTACAGATCTCCAAGTATGAAGAGAATAGTCCTGAATACCAAGAACCACTCTGTGCATTTCTTGTCTAATTTCATGGCAACAGCAGTATTTGATGACCAACTTATATCTGACCTTGAGCCTCTAGTTGGTTAATCAGCATAAGGGTTTGTTTAGGTCTCACAGAGATTGAAGTGAAGTGAAGTCTCACTCAGTCATGTCCAACTCTTTGCAACCCTGAGGACTGTAACCTACCAGGCTCCTCTGTCCATGGGATTCTCCAGGCAAGAATACTGGAGTGGGTTGCCATTTCCTTCTCCAGGGGATCTTCCCATCCCAGGGATCAAACCCAGGTCTCCCACATTGCAAGCAGACACTTTAACCTCTGAGCCACCAGGGAAGCNCATTGGATCAGTGGATGGGCTCTGGAAGTCTAGTGAAAAACATCAGTCAAAATGGTCATCATTTAAAAATCTAGAAATAACGAATGCTGGAGAGGTATGGAGAAAAGGGAAACCTCCTACAGTGTTGGAGGGAATGTAAAATAATGCAACCACTATGGAACACAGTAGGGAGGCTCCTCCAAAAATTAAAAACAGAGTTGCCATATGATCCATCAATTTCTACTCCTCAGGCATATATCTAGACAAAACTCTAATTCAAAAGATACATGCACCGCTTTGTTCATAGCAGTGCTTTTCACAATAGCCAAGACATGAAACAACCTAAATGCCCATGGACAGATAAATGGACACTGAAATACTACTCAGCCATAAAAAAGAATGAAGTAATGCCAGTTTCAGCAATATGGATGGACCTAGAGATTTGCATACTAAGTGAAGTAAGTCAGAAAGACTAATAACCATATAATACTACTTAAATGTGGAATCTAAACTATGACATAAATGAATTTATCTCCAGAAGAGGAACAGACTCACAGACATGGAGAACAGACTGCTGGTTGCCAAGAGGGAGGGAGGTGAGTGAAGGATGGATTAGAAACGGGATTAGAAGATGCAAACTATCATAAACAACAAGGTCCTACTGTGTAGCACAGGCAACTATGTTCAATATTTTGTAATAAACCATAATGGAAAAGAATGTGAAAAAGAATGTATATATATGTATAACTTATCACAAAGAGTTGGACACAACTGAGCAGCTGAACTGAACTGATATGTATAACTTTGTCACTTTGCTGTACAGCAGAAATTAACACAAGATCATAAATTAACTATACTTCAAAAAAATAAATTTAAAAGCACAACAAGAAACAAACTGCCTTGTGCTTCTGATAATCAGCCACTGGAGTCTATCAGTGCAGTGACGGGACAGGCCCAAATAACCACGGGGTCATAACAGAACGGTGTTGGTGGTGTTAGTGCTCCAGGGACACACTTAGGTTTAAGTTAAGAAGTTTGCCCAGTAGAATAGAAGGAACGAAGGTCAGGTCATGGAAACACAGATACAGAAGCTGAGGCCAAGACTGAATGCTGCCCTGCTCAAGCAGCTGAGGGTAGCTCAAAGTAGGTGGAGTACACGAGGAGAAGAGGATGTAAGACCAAGAAGGAAGATTTAGGCCGGGTTGCAAAGGGTTAGCCTTGAATATTGTGCCGAGGAGTCTAGACTCAAATGTGGAGACAGTGAAGAACCAGAGAAGGTTACTTTTATGCACACCCATACCTTGATAGGGTACTGTAAGTTCTTAAAACCATTATAGGGATTCAGTTATTCTTTCCTTCTGTCTCTTGGGTAAATTAATAAATAATTCAGAATGTGACTGAATCTAAGTCAATCAGCAAGTTTAGGGCACAATATGAAGAAGCCTGTCTTAAAACCATCTTTCACTTGGATTGTTGAAAAAGCTTTTTGTAACTGGACTCCTTGCTTCTGTCTGGTCCTTCTCAGATAGATCTTCCTTTCCTAGTTCTGAGACATATTTTTAAAAGGACTGGCACACATCCTTGCTTAAAATCTTTCAGTGGTTCCCTGTAGTCTCCACAGAATAATAAAGTTTCATCCTAGCCCAGGGTGCACAGGTATTCATGAATTGGCATCATCCTAGTTATAGTAGTTTTTATTGCTTTTCTGTTTGTTGTTGGGTTTTTGTTTGTATAAACTAAGTTTATTTAAGGAAAATACATGAANTCCCTGTAGTCTCCACAGAATAATAAAGTTTCATCCTAGCCCAGGGTGCACAGGTATTCATGAATTGGCATCATCCTAGTTATAGTAGTTTTTATTGCTTTTCTGTTTGTTGTTGGGTTTTTGTTTGTATAAACTAAGTTTATTTAAGGAAAATAAATGAAAATTGATTTGATGCAAGGAATAGGGGTGCAGGCTGGATACCCAAGAGAAGTGAATAATCAACTTGGCTTCAGAAAGTGTCACTCTATAATTTTCTGTCTATGTCTTTGCTTAAAATTTTTCATTAATTTAAACAAACTGTATGTGGGAGTACATTCACTGGCAGTCCAGTGGTTAAGAACCCATGCTTCCAGTGCACGGGGCATGGGTTTGATCCCTTGTCAGGGAATTAAGATCCTGAAACTAAAAAATAATCATAAATAAAATTTTAAATGTTTTTGATGTCTGGAGAAGGAAATAGCAACCCAGTCCAGTAGTCTTGCTTAGAAAAGTCCATGGACAGAGGAGCCTGGCAGGCTGCAGTCCATGAGGTTATATGACTGAGCATGCATGCGTGAGGGTGGAGGGAGATGGGTTGGTAGCAATTAACTGGTAGAACTAAAAAAAAAAAAATGTTTTTGATGAAAATGCTATGCATTCACATTGTAATATACTTCTAACAGTATGGAGGTACACAGATGACAATTGAGTTGTTTTTCACATGCCTCCCACTCTCTGTCCCCAGATGTAACTACTGTTAGTTACAGATCTTCTATCCAATCTTCTATACATTTATGTGTCTATATATTTACACTGCTGCTGCTGCTGTTGCTAAGTCACTTCAGTCGTGTCTGACTCTGTGGGACCCCATAGACGGCAGCCCACCATGCTCCCCCATCCCTGGGATTCTCTAGGCAAGAATACTGGAGTGGGTTGCCATTTCCCTCTCCAATGCATGAAAGTGAAAAGTCAAAGTGAAGTCGCTCAGTCGTGTCTAACTCTTAGTGACCCCATGGACTGAAGCCTTCCAGGCTCCTCTACCCTTGGGATTTTCCAGGCAAGAGTACTACATATATCTAATTTTTTGTTTTTCCTAAATGTAACTGTGGGCTTCTCTTCTGGATCTGTGGTAAAGAATTTGCCTGCCAATGCAGGAGACCAGTGTTCAATCCCTGGGTAGGGAAGATCCCCTGAAGAAGGAAATGGCAACCCACTCCAAAATTCTTGCCTGGGAAATCCCATGGACAGAGGAGCCTAGTCCATGGGGTTGCAAAAGAGTTAGACATGACTTAATGACTAAACAGCAACAAAAATCCAGTTGTACCATACGTATTTTAATCTAGCTTGCTTTTTTTTTTCACTTAATACATTTCTTAGCTTTTATTTTTGGTGGGGGGTTGGGTATTTTACTAAATTTTTTCGACATTTAAATTATTTTGGAAATGTCCAACCTTGTCTCTGTGAACAAATAAATTTTAAAATGTGTGTTTCTATACCTGATTCAGGAAAGAGGATCAGGGTGCCTCTACCTTGGAGGTGCAAATTCTTCTATCTTTAGTGCCCAGAGAGAGATGGCCAAGGGAACACAGGGCCGTATCCTTGGGACTAGTATAAATTCTGGTTAGTCCTTAGCCAACATTTCTTTTCAAGTTGCTTAATATTTACTTTTTAAAAAACTGTTATAATTTGCCATCTGTTATCTCTTCAGTTAATTTTCCAAAGGCCTGGGCAGACTCAATCTTCACGTTTCTCAAATTTGCATGATTCCTGGTTTCTAAACATCTCCAAGTTCCTATTGTTGAAAGTCTCACAGGCCTGAATAATCACCTCTCTCCCTTTCTTCAACCTAAATAATCATTTCTCACAGGAGCCCCCAAGCCTTCATCTGCTTCTCCCTGACAAGAATTCTCGAGGGCATGGGGGACGTCATAGTCCATGACCCCTAAGACACTAGACAGCTGGGATTTTGGAAGTGGGAGCCAACATATAGGAATGGTCCTCAGGCAATAACACCATTTCTCTTCATATTTGAGTCATTTTCACCTTTCCAAATTTTCTTTCTTTTAAAAAAAAATTATTTATTTATTGACTGTGCTGAGTCTTTGCTGCTGTGAGGGGGCTTTTCTCTAGTTGTGGCAAGCAGGGGCTACTCTTCACTGCAATGCTGGGGCTTCTCATTGTGGTGGCTTTTCTTGTTGCTGAGCCTGGCCTCTAGGATGTGTGGATGTCAGTAGTTGTGGCACGTGGGCTCAATAGTTGTGAGCCATTGCCCCAGGGCATATGGGACCTTTCTGACCCAGAGACAAAACTCGTGTGCCCTGCATTGGCAGGCACTTTACCACTGAGACACCAGGAAAGCCCCTCTTTCCCTCCCCCTCCATAAGTAAATTTTGGCATTGTTATATCCAACTCCCCTCCCACTGCCCCCAAATTTTCTTAGACAGTTTGTGCTGCTATAATTGAATACCATAGGCTGGAAGCTTATAAACAATTGAAATTTGTCGCTCACAGATGTGGAGGCTGGAAGCTTGAGATCAGGGTGCCAGTAAGATCAGGGTCTGATGAGGATCCTCTTCTGCAGTGCAGACTTGTAGTCCCACATGGCAGGCAGAGGGCTAGAGAGCTCTCTGGGGTCTCTTCTATAATGCCATTCATGAAGACTCCACTCTTGTGACCTAAGTATATCTTCCTGAGAACCCCCGCCTCCTAACACCATCACATTGTGGGTTACGATTTCAACATAGGACTTTTGTAGGGACAAAGATTATTCAGTCCATAATACCAAAGTTTTTTTTTTTTAAAAAAAAGGAACTCGGACTATGAGCTCTAATTTACCCTTTGTCTCTTAAAACACTTCTCTCTGTTGAATTTAAAGATAAGTTTTATAGGGGACATGGCTGCCCATCTCTATTTTCAGCTCTAGAGGCCCAGAAACTTTATGTGTTTATGCTAAACTAACTCACAGGAAACTCTTAAAAAAGCTAAAACGCCAACTTATTGGGAATTCCCTGGCGGTCCAACGGTTAGGACTCTCTCGCTTCCGCTGCAGGTGGCACAGGTTTGGGAAACCTCTGGTCTGGGAACTAAGATCCTCCAAGTCCAGTGGTGTGGGCAAAAAAAAAAAAAGGTGTTTATTCAACTTTAGCCACTATTATCCTTCTAACTTAATATAAATGTAACTGTGTTTGGGTCCCATTGCCTCTAGGTCCTATAGGATTAGGTCAAACTGCTTAGCCTGGCATGTAAGGCCTTTGCAATCTGGCTTTGAACCAAGTTTCCAGTTGATTCTCATGTGTCCTCTGTGTACTTTCTACATATTCTTCCCTCTGTCTGGAATGTCCTTTCCAACTCTTTACCAGGCAAAGATTTTATTTTTAACTGATGCTTCAGATGAACTAGCACCTTCTCTCAAAGTCTTCTCTGACCAGCCCTGCCCTTACAGCAGGGCATATTAATTGCTACCAACTCTGGGCAATTATGGCTTTTATTTTATTAGATTACAACTCATCATACTCGAATTGCTTGCTTCTTCCATTGGACAGTGAACTCCTTGAGGATCAGAAATCCATTTAATCTATTAAGATAATCCAGAGTATCAGCTAAACACAGGATCTCAATAAAGGTTGAACTGAATTGAACTTCTGCCTTTGTACTTTTTGCAATTACTTCCTTTTATTTCCTAAGTTCTTATAAAAGTTAATTTTGAAAATGTCAGCCTGTCTCAGCTGTCTTTAGACAAAAGGAAGATAAAGGTGTTTGTTCATGCAGGGACTGGGAAAAAGCACATCCTTGGTGACCAGGAACAGCGACTGCTGTGGAAATACAAGTGAAGGATCCCACCAAGATGGGAAAACACAGCAGAAGAAGCCAGGCCAAACCACAACTATTTCTTTCCACCAGGAAATTACCTTTGGAGACCTTGTCTTTCCTCATAGTTGGAGATTTCTGTATGTAAAAAATGAAGGGCCCTAGGACTTCCCTTGTGGTTCAGTGGCTAAGACTTGGTGCTCTCGATGCGGGGGGCCAGGGTTTGATCCCTATTTATGCAACTATATCCCACATGCCTCAACTAGGAGTTTCCATGCTGAAACTCAAGCTCCAGCATGCTGCAACTAAGACCCAGTGTAGCCAAAAAAAAATTTTTTTTAATGGAAGGCCCTACTCCCCCGTGTTCCTTTCTGTACAGGGTGTCCTCTGAGTTTGTGTGCAGTGGGTGGAGGATGGCTTCCTAACTGCGACTGTCTCAGGTGGGATAAGAAGAATCAAGACAAGAGGGTTGGTTCACGGTTGCCCAGCATCACATCATCCTTCTTGCAGCTAATCAGAAGGTGAGTGTGCTCAGCTGAGCAGATGCAGTAGACAAGATCTCAGGAAACAGGGAAATGGAGAAAAAGGGTACAGAGGAATGCGTCCGGTTGGACCTTGTTCTGGTGTCTCCAAATTTCATTCCCACAGAGCCATAATAGGGTGACCGTGACTCTGAATCAATTCCTCTGCTCCTCCAGCTCCCCTTTCCTCCTTCAACTCCAAAGTGCCTTGCCAACCCTTTACATCTGCCCTGGAGAGGAACTGGGATCTGAGAGTGGAGGAAAGCCATGCACCGGGAGCCCCCAGCCTTCCCCTGTGATCTGGTGTTTACCAAGTTCTCAACCTTGAAGTTATTTGTGGCCCTCTCTGCTTTACTGAAGAAAAATGGATTTTACCTCAACTCATGATTCCTGTTTAAATATTTAGTTTCATCAGCACAGGCCCAAGTGCCTTTTCCATTTTCCCTGGTGCCTGGGAGCCACGCTGACACCAGCATCATAAATAATGCATGAGATACCAGCAACATGCCACTGACTGGGAATTGCTCCATCCCTCACATCTCGGGGCCTGCCCTTGGCTGCAGTTGCTTTAGGAGAAGCCGGCTACCATGGAGAAGTCGGTATGGAACTTTGAAGGCTTCACCTCAAATCTCCTTCTGGAGGCAATGATGGTGATGGGCAAGCAGTCCCCCAGTCCAGCCCAGATCTGAGGGACTTTGTGGGGATGTGCAGAGGTGTGTGTTGGTGGGAAGACATGGGAACACCACAGTCACACAGTCCTCAGACTCTCTGCCTTTGAAGTTGCTCTTACCTAGTGAGAGACTTCAGGCCACCAACAGAAAGGGTCCAACCTCAGTTCTGTGTAAATGTAGAGAAGAGACTGGGGACGCTTGACAGGAGGAGGCAGCCAGGTGTAAGGACACAGGAAGAAGACTCAGGGAAATGCTGGAACCTTCTCTCTCCCCTTCGCTTCCAGAATTCTGACTCCTAACTGGGAGGAGGGCTCCACCCTCTCCATCCTCCATTCCATGAACACAGTCCAAATTTCACCCACCAAATCAGAAGCCTGTGGGAGGGTGGAAGGGAATAAGGACTTCCAGGGTTGGACACTTCATCTCCTCTTGCAGAAAGCAACCAGTGATGGGATTTGACTGGACAGTTTCTGGGCGACATTTACCAAAACTTCAAAAAGGTTAAGCTGCCTCCAGGTGCCCTCTATTTGAAGCCAAGTCTTCAATGCTCTGATTGGTGCAATTAAATGCGAAACATTGCGTTAGTTGCCGCTAATAATATGGTCCTGGCCTGGCTTTGTAATAGAAGCTCCTTGGGGCAGCTCTGAACTACTCATGGTTGATCCTCCAAAACTTCACAGAGATAAAAGGAAACATAAACAACCATTTATTTATCCAGGAGTTCAAAGTTTCACTTTGAGCTCTCCAACATTTTCTGTCCTTTTTGAAATCAAGACTGCAAATAAACTTCCCTCGGTGTCTTGTAGAAAGGGCAGCAGCTACCAGCCTATGGATAAAGATAACCGGAACTGATGGAAGAGCAAATTATAGTACTCATCCTTCATTCTGGGGGATTCATGAGCCCGTTCTCTGCTCTTTGGAGCCATCCGCACTGTAGAATATCTAAGGCCAGACCCTACTAATTTGGTTCAGCCTGCCTAGGATTTGGACAGTCAGGAATTACCAAAAGAGAAGACAGCAATGGAGTTGGTCTCTGAAGACCACCATACTGTCAGATCCAGTGATCGATTGGTTGCTCTGGTTTATCACCATTGGACCCCACTATTTGCCACATGGGTCCTGGAACCTGGGCTTCTCAGACTTTTTTCCTAGCTCCCTATCTCTGTATTGAAGTATGTTAGCCTCGAAACAAGTCTCTGTGTTTCCACTCTCCACAGTGGAGTGTGGGTTTGTGTGTGTATGTGTGTATCAACTTTCAGGAGGCTTTGTTTCGATCATGATATTTTATATATGGCATCACTTATAACCAAGACAGTTTATTTAAGATAAAAAATTATGCAGTAAGTGGCTCATATTCATGGAATTCACACGCTCCCCGTGACCCAGATGGAGTTCAGCTGAAAGAAAGAACGGCCTAGGAAAACCTCAGTGACAATATCAGGCATGAGGGGAACTAACTACAGCCTACACGACTGGATGCTATCCAATATGATTTGGAAGAGGATTTAAAAAGGTAGCCAGTGTATATTGTCATTTCTCTCACAGCCATTAATTAGCACAGGTCTCAGAACTCCAGTTTGAGTTGGAAGGGGTCTCTTTCACTATTACATCAAATGAAATACAGGAGGAAATTTGGTTTTCCATCACACAAACTTCAGATTGGTGAGTTTTGAGTCCCTAGTGCTCAGAGGAGGTTTGATGCCTCCAGAGAACACACTCATGCTGCTTTAGGTTTTTGTTTGTTTGTTTGTTTTGAAGCTGTGGGATCTTAGTTCCTTGACGAGGTCCCCTGCAATGGAAGTGCAGAGTGGTAACCACTGGACCGCCAGGGAAGTCCCCAGTCATGCTTTTCTGAATTGTAAGTCAAGACTGGCCCCTTTCTATTCTGTGTTCTTCATGTTCCAGGCGATCTTTTAAAAACGTCAGTGAGATTCCTGTCACTCCTCTGTTGAAAGAGTTGACTTAAAAAATATTCACAACATGAAAGTTGTGAGTTATGCTTTCTTCAGGGGAACTTGTAGGACTTCAGCCCCAGGAGACGGCATCTCAAGTGACCCTGAGAAAACTCTGAAGAGGCGGAAGGAGGAGCCTGGTTGTTATATATAGAAGTGTTGCAACAAAGGTCAGATAGGCTGAACATCAAAACAGTACTGTTAATTAAAGAAAACCAGATATCCCAAGTTAGGGAATTTAGTGCTTTTCTCTGTATGGGAAGATGCGGGAGTCTGGGCTTACTGAGATCGTTCCTTTGATAGGTACCTCAGCTATCTGGGGCCAGTATCCTGTGTGTTTCAGGGTTCACCTTAGGGAGTGCCTGCAGTCTGGTGGCTGCTAGATGGTAGGTATTCTTTCCTTCCTGAGTTCCCTCAGGGTTCACGAGCTTACCTTCCTTGGTGGCTGCAATTGCTGATGACTGTGACATCCTTTGCTTACTGATATGGCAGGAAATATTCCATTTCTCAAAAGCCTTCCCAGTATGCTTAGAACAAAATTCAAACACTTTACCAGGGCCTTCCAGGCTCTCCATGGTTGGACCCTGCTCACTTCCCTGACCTCATCTCCTCCCCACACTGGTCTTCCCAGGTCACAATCAGGTCAGGCTGAGTCTTGCTTTGTGGAATTTGCGTTTGCTTTTCCCTTGTCCTGGCATGTTGCTCCCCACATGTCCCAGCAGCTCACTCCATTCTGTCATTAGGTCTCTTTTGAGTTCTTACATCCAAGAAGTCTTCTCTGACCACCATAATCATTTTTGGTTTCCCTATCCTGATCTACTTTTTGTAGTGCATTTATCATTGTATACTAGCACATCTATTGATGGATTTATTATATTTGGTCATTCTCTGACTTCTTCACAAGAATATAAGCTCCAGGGGGGCAGATGTTCTGTCTATCTCCTTCACTGGTGTGTCCTTAATACCTTTAACAGTGCTCATTACTTATTTGGTGAATGAAAAGGGCATTTTTGTAGACAAGATTATATTCTTGAAAGCCCCTACTCTGCTCCCCACCCTAGAAGCATTGATTGGGATCTGAGGAGCCAAAGCGTTTCCTGACAAAGGAATGGAGGGGTGAATTTGTTTATTACCTTCTTGGTAACCTGCTATTGCTTATGGGAATGCGTGATACTCTACAGGTATGTGGTGAAGGAAAAATGGAAGGGGAGAAGGATTATTCCACTGACAGCTGAAGGGCAGAGCATCTGGGTGTTCTTTTCTGTTAGCACTAAGCCAACCATGTCTAAAGGACTTGAGCAGGACTTAAGTGGAGTGGTGTTGGGCCCCTTCTCTGTGTAACTCTATCTTTTTTTTTTTATTTTAAATTTTTATTTACTTATTTTTTAGTGTTCTGGGTCTTTGTTACTGCACAGGCTTCTCTCCAGTTGTGGCAAGCGGGAGCCACTCCCTAGCCATGGTGCTCAGGTTTCGCCTTGCGGTGGCCTCCCTGGTTGCAAAGCACTGGCTCTTGGGCACACGGGCCTCAGCAGCTGTGGCTCCCGGGCTCTAGAGCACAGGCTTAATACTGTGGCACACGGGCTTCGTGGGTCCGTGGCATGTGGAATTCTCCTGGTTTCTCGGGGATGGAACCTGTGTCTCCTGCATTGGCAGGTGGCTTCTTTCCCACTGAGCCACCAGAAAACCCCCCTCTTTTCTTCTTTTATTCAGCTTCCATGTCCCTCAGTCTCTGCATATAGTGCTCAGTGTTTTCTGGCTGAATCTATGTTTACTTAAAATCAAGGGGTTGTTACCATCTGTATGAGTTTCCTAGGGCTGCTGTAACTAATTACCACAACTTGGGTGGCTTCAAACAACAGTAATGTATTGTCTCATAGTTCTGAAGGCCAGAAGCCGGAAATGAAGGTGCCTGCAAACTTGACTCCTCCTGGGGGCTTTGATGGAGAATCTACTCCACGCTTCTACCCCAGTATCTGGTGGTTGCCGGCAGTCTTTGGCGTTGTTTTGGCTTGTAGCTCATAACATTCATCTTGGCCTCCACCTTTCCATGTCTTCTCTTCATTCTGTTCCCTCTATTCTTCTGTTTCACACAAGGACACTTGTTGGATATAGGGCCAACCCTAATTCAGGATAATCTTATCTCCAGATTATTAATTTCATCTGGAAATAGCCTTTGGCTAAATAAGGTCACATTCGCAGGTTCTGGTTCCAGGTAGACATATATTTGCCGGGACCACTGTGTAGCCCTCTATACCATCTTAGTGGCAAGAGGGTGAGGTAGGAGTAGACAGATTTGTTTTTTAGGCTGTGTCCTTTCCCTTCTCCTTCTGTTCTTTTCTTTCCCCATTCCCACCCTC
>SJYV01003487.1:0-19346 GCA_006410875.1 Neotragus pygmaeus
TATGCAAAGATTTGACTTATTGGAAAAGACTCTGATGCTGGGAGGGATTGGGGGCAGGAGGAGAAGGGGATGATCGAGGATGAGATGGCTGGATGGCATCACTGACTCAATGGACGTGAACCTGAGTGAATTCTGGGAGTTGGCAATCGACAGGGAGGCCTGGCATGCTGCAATTCATGGGGTCACAAAGAGTCGGACATGACTTAGCGACTGAACTGAACTGAATATGCTCTATATACTATGGTTTTCATGTTCACTGTATCAGTGATATCTAACTGCTCTAAGTGAACCAAAGGACCTAGTAATCCTGGATACAAATACTGCTCCACTAGATATGCCACTGGTGACTTTTGCTTCCATTTATCTAATGCAAAGAGATTGAGGGAGTAGCCCCAAGACTGATTTGATAGAAAAGGTCCTCATTTCTTATCTTTCTTACTATAACAGTAGGTCTTAGTCTTTTTTATCCTTCTACTCATACCACACAAGGCTTAGCTCTCAAAAGAGAAAACTTCTTAGCCCTGGCCTGCCACATCCACAATCTACCGCATCTTGTAGTAGATTTGAGCTACTTTTGTTTATTTATTCATTCAACAAAATTATTGAGCATTTACTATGCATTGATTAGCCTACAACATAGTATTTCTGAGAAATAACTGCAACAACAACAACAAAATGAAGAGACAGAACCAAAGCAAAAGAAAAGAAAAACTCAGCTGTGGATGTGACTGGTCATAGAAGAAACGCCCAATGCTGTAAAGAGCAATATTGCATAGGAACCTGGAATGTTAGATCCGTGAATCAAGGCAAATTGGAAGTGATCAAACAGGAGATGGCAAGAGTGAACATCAACATTTTAGGAATTAGTGAACTAAAATGGACTGGAAAGGGTGAATTTAACTCAGATGACCATTGTGTCTACTACTGCAGGCAATAACCCTTCAGTAGTAGGAAATGGAGTAGCCATCATAGTCAACCAAAGAGTCTGAAATGCAGTGAAAGTGAAGTCGCTCAGTCGTGTCTGACTCTTTGCGATGCTGTGGACTGCTACCAGGCTTCTCCATCCATAGTATTCTCCAGGCAAGAATACTGAAGTGGGTTATCATTTGCTTCTCCAGAGGATCTTCCCAACCCAGGGATCGAACCTGGGTCTCCCTCATTGGAGGCAAACACTTTAACCTCTGAGCCACTGAAATGCAGTACTTGGATGCAATCTCAAAAACAACAGAATGATTTCTGTACATTTCCAAGGCAAACGATTGAATATCACAGTGATCCATGTCTATGCCCTGACCAGTAATGCTGAAGAAGCTGAAGTTGAACAGTTTTATGAAGACCTACAAGACTTTCTAGAACTAAGACCTAAAAAAAGATATACTTTTCATTATAGGGGACTGGAACACAAAAGTAGGAAGTCAAGAAACACCTGGAGTAACTGGAAAATTTGGACTTTGTGTACAGAATGAAGCAGGGCAAAGGCTAATAGAGTTTTGCCAAGAGAACGCACTGGTCATAACAAGCACCCTCTTAGAACACAAGAGAAGACTCTACACATGGACATCACAGATGGCCAACACCAAAATCAGATTGATTATATTCTTTGTGGCCAAAGATGGGAGAAGCTCTGTACAGTCAGCAAAACCGAGACCAGGAGCAGACTGTGGCTCAGATCATGAACTCCTTATTGCCAAATTCAGACTGAAATTGAAGAAAGTAGGGAAAACCACTAGACCATTCAGTTATGACCTAAATCAAATCCCTTATGATTATACAGTGTAAGTGAGAAATAGATTTAAGGGACTAGATAGTGGAGAAGGCAATGGCACTCCACTCCAGTACTCTTGCCTGGAAAATCCCATGGACGGAGGAGCCTGGTGGGCTGCAGTCCATGGGGTCGCTAAGAATCGGACACAACTGAGCGACTTCACTTTCACTTTTCACTTTCATGCACTGGAGAAGGCAATGGCAACCCACTCCAGGGTTCTTACCTGGAGAATCCCAGGGATGGGAGAGTTGGGCTGCTGTCTATGGGGTCGCACAGAGTCAGACATAACTGAAGCGACTTAGCAGCAGCAGCAGATCTGATAGAGTGCCTGATGAACTATGGACAGAGGTTCATGAAATTGTGTAGGAGACAGGGATCAAGACCATCCCCAAGGAAAAGAAATGCAAAAAAGTAAAATGGCTGTCTGAGGAGGCCTTACAAATAGCTGTGAAAAGAAGAGAAGCAAAAAGCAAAGGAGAAAAGGAAAGGTACACCTGTATGAATGCAGAGTTTCAAAGAATAACAAGGAGAGCTATGAAAGTCTTCTTCAGTGGTCAGTGCAAAGCAATAGAGGAAAGCAATAGAATGGAAAAGACTAAAGACCTCTTAAGGAAAATTAGAGATACTAAGGGAACATTTCATGCAAAGATGAGCTCGATAAAGGATAGAAGTGGCATGGACCTAATTTAGAAGCAGAAGATATTAAGAAGATGTGGCAAGAATACACAGAAGAACTGGTAGAAAAAAGATCTTCATGACCCAGATAATCACGATGGTGTGATCACTCACCTAAAGCCAGACATCCTGGAATGTGAAGTCAAGTGGGCCTTAGAAAACATCACTATGAACAAAGCTAGTGAGGGAAAGGAATTCCAGTGGAGCTATTTCAAATCCTAAAAGATGATGCTGTGAAAGTGCTACACTTAACATGCCAGCAAATTTGGAAAACTCAGCGGTGGCCACACGACTGGAAAAGCTCACTTTTCATGCTAATCTCAAAGAAAGGATGCCAAATAATTCTCGAACTACCACACAATTGCACTCATCTCACACAATAGTAAAGTGATGCTCAAAATTCTCCAAGCCAGGCTTCAGAAATACATGAACTGTGAACTTCCAGATGTTCAAGCTGGTTTTAGAAAAGACAGAGGAACTGGAGATAATTGTCAATATCCACTGGATCATCGGAAAAGCAAGAGAGCTCCAGAAAAACATCTATTTCTGCTTATTGATGATGCCAAATCCTTTGACTGTATGGATCACAATAAACTGTGGAAAATTATGAAAGAGTTGGGAATATCAGACCACCTGACCTGCCTCTTAAGAAACCTGTGTGCAAGTCAGGAAGCAACAGTTAGACATGGAACAGCAGGCTGGTTCCAAGTAGGAAAGGAGTACATCAAGACTGTATATTTTCACCCTGCTTACTTAACTTATATGCAGATTACATCATGAGAAATGCTGGGCTGGATGAAGTACAAGCTGGAACCAAGATTACTGGGAGAAATATCAATAATCTCAGACATGCAGATGGCATCACCCTCTTGGCAGAAAGTGGAGAAGAACTAAAGAGCCCTTGATGAAAGTGAAAGAAGAGCATGAAAAGTTGGTGTAAAACTCAACATTCAGAAAACTAAGATTGTGGCATCCAGTCCCATCACTTCATGGCAAACAGATGGGGAAACAGCGGAAATAGTAACAGGCTTTTATAGGGGGCTCCAAAATCACTGCAGATGATGACTGCAGTCGTGAAATTAAAAGACTCTTACTCCTTGGAAGGAAAGTTATGACCAACCTAGACAGCATATTAAAAAGCAGAGACATTACTTTGCCAGCAAAGGTCTGTCTAGTGAAAGCTGTGGTTTTTCCAGTAGTCATGTATGGATGTGAGAGTTGGAATATAAAGAAAGCTGAGCACCAAAGAATTGATGCTTTTGAACTGCGTTGTTGGAGAAAACTCTTGAGAGTCCCTTGGACAGCAAGGTGATACAACCAGTCCATCCTAAAGAGATCAGTCCTTATTGTTCATTGGAAGGATTGATGTTGAAGCTGAAACTCCAATACTTTGGCCACCTGATATGAAGAGCTGACTCATTTTAAAAGACCCTGATACTGGGAAAAGGGGATGGCAGAGGATGAGATGCTTGGATGGCATCACTGACCAAATGGATACATGCTTAGGTAAACTCTGGGAGTTGGTGATCGACAGGGATGCCTGGTGTGCTGAGGTTCATGAGCTCACAGAGTCAGACACCGCTGAGTGACTGAACTGAAGTGATTAGGCTACAAATGATGTAATACACAACAGATAGAGACATAGCCGATATTCCCTGCTTTGATAGAACTTCTGTTGTTATGTTGGGACAATAATCAAGCAGAAACAACAATGGAAATTTCATGAGGGCAGACAGGTTGGTCTTGTTCTCTTGTTTTATCCTAAGACTCAGAACAGAGCCGAGCACTAATGATGCCTCGATGATTTTGTGTTAGGTCAAATAAAAATATGAAGTAATGTGGAGAGTAGTGAGTATAGTGATGTAAAGTAAAGTCGAGTTACAGAGCATAATGAAGATCACACAAGTTACTCTTTGAGTCTTCCAATTCTCATGAATGTTTTGCTCCCAAAAGTGGGTGGTTCACTCTGTTCCGTTTTGCACCTGACCTGCACAACCGTCTTGAATGCCCTATGTCTCATCACTTTGGCATAACTCTATCTTGGTTTCTCACCTACCCAGAAGCCAATCGTTGTCTTCTTTTAGGCCAATTAAATTAAATTTAAGTTAAATTAACAAATGCTTGCTCTTTGGAAGAAAGCTATGACAATCGTAAATAACATGTTTAAAAGCAAAGGCATCACCTTGCTGAAAAAAGACTGTGTAATCAAAGCTATGATTTTCCCAGTAGTCATTTACAGGTGTGAAATTTGGACCATAGAGAAGACTGAGTGCAAAAGAATTGATCCTTTTGAATTGTGCTGAAGAGGACTCTTGAGAGTTCCTTGGAATGCAAGGAGATCAAACCAGTCAGTCCAAAGGAAATCAACCGTGAATATTTATTGGAAGGTGTAGTGCTGAAGCTGAAGCTCCAATAATTTGGCCACCTGATGCAAAAAGCCAACGAGTTAGAAACGATTCTGAGGCTGGGAAAGATTGAGGGCAAAAGGAGAATGGGGCGGCAAAGGATTAGATGGTTGGANCCTGATGCCGGGAAAGATTGAGGGCAGGAGGAGAAGGGGACGACAGAGGATGAGATGGTTGGATGGCATTAGACTGATGGACATGGGTTTGGGTAGACTCTGGGAGTTGGTTTTGGACAGGGAAGCCTGGCATGTTGTGGTTCATGGGGTCGCAAAGAGTCAGACATGACTAAGTGACTGAACTGACTGAATATGTATACCTATACATCCGGCAAAGGACTTATATTCAGCATATTTAAATAACTTCCAGAAATCAGTCAATATTGCCAGTGGGAAGTTAGTGGACCTGATTCAAACAGAGACTTTAAATGGTTTGCATTGCTAGGCCTGGGCTCTATACTCCTGCTTTTTGCCATGGAGGATCACATTATTTGGTATTCCACTGGTGCCAGAAAAATGGGAGACACAAGGGCTATACCTGGAACTGAGCTACAGACAGTTTATTTCAACCTCCAGAAACCCACAGATGTGTCTAGTGTTAAAAGGCCACTGCTTTAGTTGGTTTGATATAAACACTAGTGTGAAAATAGCAAAGACAAAGTAAAAACTGTCAATATCCAGGTGATCCTCATTCTTTTTCTTTATTCATTTTCCTCACAGAAGTATATAAGGTTAAACTACTACATATTTTATGTCTTTGTTGATTGTTTATACCCCCGCCTACAGAAACGTACATGCACAAATGCACACAAATAAGAGCTCCATGAAGGAGGTAATTTTTGTCCATTTTGTTTTGATCACCCCTGATGGCAAAGGATCTGGCACATAACAAGTACTCAACAAACATTTGCTGAACGAAAAAATAAACAATACAAAGTTCTGGCATTGATGAAACTTTTATTTTAGTGGGAAAAGCCAGAGAATTAACAAGTGGGAAGACAAGTACAGTGGCCAGGCCCAGGATAGAGATGATGGAGGCTACGAGGTACATGGGATATCTTCTGAAGGTAGTCAGCAGGAATGACTGACTTAATGGATGTGGCGTACAAGAGAAGGGGACGCATCTGGAAGCAGGATAAAAAGGAATCAAGGATGACCACTTAGTTTCTGGTCCGAATAATTTACCAAATGGTAGTTTCATTAACTGAGCTGAAGAGGAGCAGTTACGGGGCAAAAGATATCATGAGCTCTATATTATACACTTATTGATCAACTTCTCTATATAGTGTTGTACTACACGGATGACACAGGTATCTTGTTGTGAGGAACACTTATGCTTTTGTCAGTTGTTAAATAGAATCAGCAGTTTCACAGCTATCTGTATAATACTGGACTCAACTCAGACCAAAATAAATGCATAAAATAGTCCATGTAAGATATTATTAGTCCCCTTCCTTATTTATTAGAAGAATACTGGTTTGTTCTTTTGGTTTAGTTTGATTGAGACAGCTATGTGATCAGTGAAAAATACTTATTTCACATACTATTTATGATTTTTCAAAAGGAGGGGAGAAAAGAACACATTTGAATCATATGCAGTTTTTAAATTTCTAGAAGGATAAAAAAAGACTATTATCAATGGTTACTTGTTTTGGGGGGGAGGAGGGATGTATATGAAGTTGGAAAATGAAGGAGATGTGATTTGAAAGAGAGATTCTCACTAATATACCTTTCTATACTTTGATNTCATATGCAGTTTTTAAATTTCTAGAAGGATAAAAAAAGACTATTATCAATGGTTACTTGTTTTGGGGGGGAGGAGGGATGTATATGAAGTTGGAAAATGAAGGAGATGTGATTTGAAAGAGAGATTCTCACTAATATACCTTTCTATACTTTGATGTTTTAAGTTTGAGACTGTATTGTCTATTAAAAAATAGAAAAAATAATTTTTAAAAATTACTCACCTTCCACAGTATATACCACATCTTCTTTTGTGGTGTATGTATGTATACAGACACACACACATACACATATATACACTATGGAATACAAGTCAGCCATTAAAAAAAAGAATGAAATTTTGTCATTTTCAATGACATGGATAGACTTGGAGGGTATTATGCTAAATGAAAACTCAGACAGAGAAAGACAAAGACTATATTTTATCACTTATATGTGGATATATAAATATAACAAAAAAGAATAAGAATCACAGATACAGAAAACTAGTGGTTACCAAAGGGGGAAGGAGCAAGATAGGGATAGAGGATTAAAAGGTACAAACTATTGTATGTAAAATTAAGCTACAAGGATATATTGAGCAGTATAAGGAATATGGCCAGTATTTTATAATAACTATAAATGGAGTATAATCATTAAAAACTGTGAATAACTATGTTATATACCTGAAACTTATTTAATATTATAAAGCAATTATACCTCAATAATAAAAAAATACTCACTTCCTCAGGTTCCCTCACAACTAGGAGTAATCATGCGACAGTACTGACCAATGAGATATAAAT
This sequence comes from Neotragus pygmaeus, assembly GCA_006410875.1. Lineage (NCBI taxonomy): Eukaryota > Metazoa > Chordata > Mammalia > Artiodactyla > Bovidae > Neotragus > Neotragus pygmaeus. The sequence continues at coordinate 7,370 of SJYV01003487.1, forward strand.
GAAAATCCCTGAGACAGAGGGTGAGATGGTTGGATGGCATCACCGACTCAATGGACATGGGTTTGGTGGACTCCAGGAGTTGGTGATGGACAGGGAGGCCTGGTGTGCTGCGGTTCATGGGGTCGCAAAGAGTCGAACATGACTGAATGACTAAACTGAACTGAAATGAGGACAATTTCACTTTCTTGATAAACACAAGCCAAGCAAGATGAATTTTTCTCTTTGCTCTTTCTCCTTTCTTCTTACTTGGGATGTAGATATAATGCCTGCAGTCAGAAGTATTTTGACTGGAAGAAGTATGAACTTCTAAGAATAGAATAGTATTAACATCATTGCAGGCAGATTCTTTATCATCTGAGCCACCAGGAAAACTGGATTGGGTAGCCATTCCCTTCTCCACAGGATCTTCTGACCCAGGGATTGAACCTGAGTCTCCTGCATTTCACCAAATTCTTTACCATCTGAGCCACCAGGGAAGCTCCATGGTATTAAGTAATCATAATTTCCAAGTCAAATAATTTACCCATTCCAGTATGTGTCTGTTTTGCAATGTGTAAGTGTCCTTACTTGTTTCTTGTCTTATGTAAGTCATGGAAAGATACTGTGAAAGCAAAGTCTGAGGATCTAAAGAGACTTCTGATTATTGGTCATGTCTAACCATACCCTTTAGATATAGCTCAGGATTTGGTTTAAAATCACTCTGTTATTGCATTTTTAAAATAAGCATTGCAGAATAGATTTTTATTGGAAAGCTTCAAGTCTTACTATTTTAATGGAGAAGAACAGTTTAAGATGATGACAATGAGGATATATTTTAAGATGAAAATGAAGATATTTTAAGAATTAGGCTTGCAATAAAAATTATTAAGTTCAAATTTGATTTCCTATTTTAAATTTCCTTTATAGAATGTTATCTTCCTAGAGCACTTATAAGAAGAGAAAATGTTTGTGTTAGAGACATCATTTCAACCCCTCTCTGCTCTGGAATGAGGTATGTTATTCAGTGTAACACAGAGTTTAGTACTTCTATTTATAACACCATAGATATAAATGAAATATTTTTGAGAAACAGAACTAGCGTAAAAATCAAATACTGCAGTGATAATAGGCACATTTCCTTCCAACTAGGCATAGAAATAAATTTTATAGTAAAGATTTTAAGTCATGTTTCTGATGTAAACTATCACATGCAAAAACTTCAAGAAAACTGAACTGATGTAGAAATTTTTTAAAAAATATTTGGATAAGAAAGAAAAGTAGAAGATTCTTACTCTGTTCTGAGTATGACTGCTTACAATAGGTAGATCTTAACTATTAAGACTTGTTTGTGGAATTCATTTTGATGAAATTGACCAGATAATAGCAAAAAGTTTGGAATAAGAAAAAATTCTTGCTTATTCAGGAACATATATTATTTCTGTGCTGCAAGTAGTCATATCAAATGAATGCCTATTGACTTAGATAATTTTGGAGAAGATTTTGATATCAGAACTTAGACTGGTATGTACAGTTTTAAAATCACATGTTCTTGGAAATAAAAATAGATAGTCAAATCCAGACAGGCTTATAATACAGGGACTCATTTAATCAAGATTTACTGATATGTAAAATATAGTCAATCCAAATTTTATTTCTAATAGGAAAAGAAAGACTAAATTCAATTAAAAAAACATTTTAAAAGCGTGATCAAAATGTTAGAAAGTAGTAAAAGTTTATTAACTAAGAAATGAGCATTCTCTAAATAGTTCTTTGGGGAAGAATTTTGTTTAGCTGATTGTGTTTTTTTGAGCTTTGTGGCTAGGAAGATTTTCTTGGCTGATTAAGTCACATGTATAGACTGACCATCAGCNTTAACTAAGAAATGAGCATTCTCTAAATAGTTCTTTGGGGAAGAATTTTGTTTAGCTGATTGTGTTTTTTTGAGCTTTGTGGCTAGGAAGATTTTCTTGGCTGATTAAGTCACATGTATAGACTGACCATCAGCTTTTGGAAAAAGCAGTACAAAATGCTCTAAGACTATTCAATTTCCTTTTGATAAAGCCACTTACATAAGAATCGAGGTATAAGATTTAGTTAACTAAAGTAAATAGTCATTGGGGAAAAAAAAAGTACATGCCTATAATTATTACATCTATGATGGTTGGGAAATCCTGAAAACAATTTCACAGATGATAATACACACTATATTTCTGAGAAAATATGAATGATATACATTGGTCATATATTCCATTCTTCTAAATGTATTACAGATTCTTAGATCTGGTACTCAAAAGGAATATGCAATAATGCTGAAGAAAAAAAAATATCAAAGAATTCTAACAACCCTTCTAGGCCATCTTTCCACAGAAGTTCCAACCTATAACCTCTGAAGCAAAAATTACTATTAGACTCAACTTCTACACTTTGGTTTCTTAGTTTTCTTTATTTCAACCTAAAACAATTTTCAATATTCTTAAGATCTGTAGGGAAAGAAGCAATCAGAAAAGGTACTTTAAGTTCCAATTTCAGTCACCTCCATGAGAATACTGAGAGAGATGTCACATATTCCTAGTTAGTACCCTTTCACTCTTCCTAGCGGTTAAATCATTCCTATGTAGTAAGTGAAAGGACACAGAAAGGTGCATTACTCTTTCTGGCCACTTGGGAACTATTTGGTACACAGCTATGGAAAGGCACTAAATGTGCCCTTTAGCGCATGGCTGACTGTCTCAAGTCATTCAAGCAATTAAGAGAAAACTCTCTATTGCTGTTTAACATTATGTACTAGATTTTGCTGCAATTTAAACTGGGTCTATGCAAAAGTTTTAGGAGGTGATATTCAAATGGAAATATATATACCATAGGCTCAGAAAATAATACCGCTGTTAGGCAACCATGAAGCTCAAAATTCTATTATACCTTGATAATGCAGTCTTCTTCTCAAATGTTTTCATGCAAAATGAGACCATTTGTTTAAGCCAATTGTTACACTGACTTTTAAAAACTGAAGAGGATGCGCATGCACACACACACACATGCATATGTGTGTAGACACACATTTATATGATATCCAGTTTAATATAGGAGAAATGGAGTAGTAAATATTTCATAAAGCATTGAATGTATATACAAATGTGATTAGAAGACACAGACTATGAGATCAAATATCCATCTTAAAATTTCACTGCTTTGGTAGTTAAAACAGTAAGAGAAAAGCAACATTGTTTTGCACTTAGAAACCTGTTTCTAATCAACTGAGCTACTCCTATGGGGTCAAATAAAAATGATTAGCTTATTAAAAGCATAGCTTTGCTATTTAATAAGCAAAAATGATTGAAAATTCTGTTCCAGATCCTGATAATTTTAGTGTTTCTAGTTAAGCCTGCAAAATTGCATTCATTATTAGTGTCTAGATTCATTAACAATTCAATTTATAGATATTAATGCTTATAATGCATGCTTCGCTTGCCAAAACTTGAAGAGAAATTGTTTCAATTAGCTTTCATGGATCATGAATCCTACCGGCTGGGTATTTTTAGACAAAAGATACAAACACATCCCCAAGCAATGCTAATGCACAGCTGGGACTCATGTGTAAGGTCACTTGAGCTAACAGTTTAAAAGGAAAAACAGTAAATGAGTTTTACTGAGATGAGCAAGACAGGAACAGTCTTCTATTTCCAACCAAATATTTGAAAGGCATATACACACCTTGAGAAAAATGGCAACAGAATTATTTGCTTTTGTGATTTCTAGACGATAAAAATCACTAGATAGAAATTGGTAATCTTAACTCAGCAAGCAGTAGCTAGAACGTGACAATGTAGGAAGCTGCAGTGAGTGATCTTAAATTATTCTTTTGTAGGAAAGAAAGGGAATCTGTTAGTTGTCTCAATCTTAACAGAAATACAAATTCTGTCTCTTGCATAAGAGCCATGCTCTAGGTAGAAGAATAAAACAAACAAACAAACAAACAAACAAACAGATTTATGTCCCCAAAGATCTAGGCAACAATTCAAATTTAGAGAAAATTATTAATTTTCCACTTCATTTTGGGCAGCACACAGCTAGCTCAAAGTTGCTAATTAATGTCAATAGCAAAGGGTACCCTTTAGGTAGAAGAAAACTTTTGGACAATTTCCACCTCCTCCAGGTACGTTTCTCTCTCACAAATCTTCACATAAATTGACGACAACAGCCCATCCTTGCACTTTTCACTTGCTGTAAAGCAGTGCAATGTAGTGTAGTGAAACCTACCATAGCATAACACCGTGTCTCCATCTCCATGTGGTCTCTGGTTGTTCATAGCTTGGTATTTAGCAGAGTATGAAGAGAATGGGGTGACCTTCACCTTAAAACCAGATAGTTCACTTGTCTTAATGAAATGAAATGCTGACTCACATCACATACTTTCCTGAGTGCCTCAAGAACAAGTCCAACTCCCTCAAGGATCCCTTGAGAGAAACTTAGAGAAGTTTTAAACTAGTAGTATGAAATAAAAATTAGGTTTGAGAAAACCATAAGATTCCAGGAAACTGATGAGACACTAAACTCTATGAACATTAATGTCAGAAAAGCACAGCTGGGAGAGAGAGAGAGTATAAACTCTTCAGGAACATTTTAGATGAGAAGGTATGAAAAGATGTAAAATGTCTCTTCTAAAACTAACTGAACTTTGGATTAAATATTTGATATTGGTCTGGAGGAACAACAAATACAAGTCTAGAACAAATGTTCATTTCATTATTATATTTCTTAGCCTTAATAGTGTTATAATATCTCCAATGACAACTGGGAGTCTGCCACAAAAATCACCACAAAAATCATTACTGCCACAAAAGACACTTAATAATACTCACAAATACAGAGATTAAAACCTAGATTTCAGGAAAAATGTATATATAAACAAAGGAAATATGATTGCCTCTAGAAAGTTATAAAAACTAATCTATGAGAATGAATTAAAGGATGATGGGGGAAAATGGAAAAAGAATTTAGAGGGAAAAGTAAAAATTTCAGTTTCTGAAAGAATAATTTGGAGAAAGATCTTAAAGCCTGACAGAAAAAGGACTAGGCTAAAAGCAGTGTGTTTAATACATGGGAATAGACACAAGAAATAATGATGTAACCTATTCGTTTATTCCGGAGAAGGCAATGGCATCCACACCAGTACTCTTGCCTGGAAAATCCCATGGATGGAGGAGCCTGGTGGGCTGCAGTCCATGGGGTCGCTGAGAGTTGGACACGACTCAGTGACTTCACTTTCACTTTTTACTTTCATGCATTGGAGAAGGAAATGGCAACCCACTCCAGTGTTCTTGCCTGGAGAATCCCAGGGACGGAGGAGCCTGGTGAGCTGCCGTCTATGGGATCGCACAGAGTCGGACACGACTGAAGTGACTTAGGAGGACTCGTTTATTCAGTCAGTATGATTGCAGAAACATATAAAATGCATTTCCCACACTGCCAAATTAATAATAAGTAAACTATTCCTGAAAAACTATTTTTTAAGCCAAATAGGTTATTTAATAAGTTAACTGGCCCAAATGCACACACACAAACTCATATATACCTAAAATGGAATGACAAGGGCCACGGCCGCTGATGAAATCATTAGCACCACCACATTACTATTCAGGCCTATAATTCATTCTTTAGTATTAGAGTCCATAGGGGCCTGCTTTGCTTTGCCACACTGAAAATAGAGAACAGCAGGGATCCCTGTTACAAGAATATCACTTCCCTATTCTTTCATAAGCTTCCTCCAGCTTTTAAGTGCTCTGATTATTCTTCTCTCTCTCTCTGGCTAACCTATTACTTAAGGTACTTCTTCCACCCTGCTCCTTCCATACCTCTGTAATGGATGTAAAGGTCAGTGACCCCCTCAGGAATAGTAGTATTTTCCACAAGGAGTGTGGTGAGGTAGTCATGGGATTCCCATTACTGTTAACAGGGCTTGAAGGCTATATTCCCTTACTAAAAATCCAACCCAGGCTTCTGATGCTGAGAATTATGTTTTCACATAATCTGTACTACCTACAGAGCCAATGGTTGTAAGACAACAAAGGATTTTTAGAGGATGACAGAGTACAGCAGTAAATATAACCAGGTATACAGATGATCAGAAATCCAAACTGGCATATATATTAACATTATGGAGCAGTTTGTGAAAGTGGCTAAGTGTAGAGGTCTGGAGCTAACTACATCCATAATTTTGAGGAAACCAATTGGGTGGTGGGGTGATAGTTCATACTATTTCACTCATGAGATAAACATTTAAGTGCTTTTCCTATAATGACTTCCCAGAGGAACAAAAAGGAAATTAGTTCAATGTAGTGTTATACAGAACTAATAACATAAATATTACAATTTCATGAAGGCAAGCATACCATCTTACTCAACAGTGTATGCCCATGGTCAACCCTAAAATAATGCCTGCCACACAGTACACTCAAATATTTGTTGAATTAATAAATTACTCTTCACAATGTGGCCTAAGCTGCTTCTTACAGAAAACAAAATAATAGTAGCTTCTTTCAAAGGTTGTGTGAGGATTAAAAGAAACCAAGGAGTAACGTAAGATGATAACCTGAGGGGAAAGTGAAATCTGGTAAGAGGTATATTCAAGACTCTGTACCATTTTCTGTAAATCTAAAGTTATCCAAAAATTTAAAAGTTCAGTTAAAAAAATGTATCAAGCAAAACACTTGAGCCAGGCATCAGATATTTGGCTGGTATGATCAAGTGTTTCCTGATATTCCTCACAACATCACCCATTCATGCAGAGGAATCAGGAGCATGCTAGTGATGTTGACCAAAAGGACTAACCAATCAACTGACAAATCACAGTGGAGATTTGTTGGCTTTATTTATTTGTTGGTTAGTGCCTGAAACCTGTGAAGTAACGCAAAACTTCCTCAGTCGTGTCCGACTCTTTGTGACGCCATGGACTGTAACCTGCCAGGCTCCTCAGTCCATAGAATTCTCCAGGCCAGAATACTGGAGCGGGTAGCTTTTCCCTTCTCCAGAGGATCTTCCCAATCCAGGGATTGAACCCAAGTCTCCCACATTACAGGAGGATTCTTTAACACTGAGCCACCAGGAATCACAAGAATACTGGTATGGGTAGCCTATCCTTTCTCCAGGTGATCTTCCCAACCTAGGAATTGAACCAGGATTTCCTGCATTGCAGGCAGATCCTGAAACCTGTAATGGCCCTAAATTATTTGATTATTCTCACCAGATACAACTGAAGGACTCTACCATTACCACCTCTCACTTTTTCTTTTTTTCTCTTATATTTTTTTGATCCCATGGTAGTTTTCTTTGTTGTCCTCCCAACGGTACCCACTGACACTTACTGGCATTTCTTGGTGGTGACTCCCATCCTAAAATATGGTCACTAAAGCTACTGCTTTTGGAAGAGAAGAGTCAGACTTTATTAAAAATCTAACTCTGGTTCCCAGATGTTCCAATGCCTTAAGCCTAATAATATTCATGAATAGGATAGCAGCTAAGTTAAAATATTAAAAATAATCACTCCCTTGAAATGCAAAAATAATGTTTCCATAGACAATCTTCCAAATAATGGTGAAATAACTGCCAAATCTCTATATCTACATATGAAGGTTCTGGTGGGATATTTATTCCTACAACTGACAATTGTATTTTTAAAGTTATTTCAGAAAAACAAAGTGGTTCTTTCTAGAAAGCCATCTCTTTTTTTTAATATCAAAAAGTTGGGAAAAAAAGATTTAACATTGATTATCAGTGTATCTGTCCCATTTTTAATGAATATACAGAATCATTGCTGAAGGTTTATAAGCAAAACAAATACAGTAAATGACATCAATTTCCTCATGTATGTGTGTGTGCGCTAAGTCGCTTCAGTTGTGTCCAACTCTGCGATCCCATAGACAGTAGTCTGCCAGGCTTCTCTGTCCATGTGATTTCCCAGGCAAGAATACTGGAGTGGGTTGCCTCCAGGGAATCTTCCTGACCTAGGGATCAAACCTATATTTCCTGAGTTTCCTGCACTGCAGGCGGATTCTTCACCGCCTGCAATACAGGAGACCCTGGTTCGATTCCTAGGTCAGGAAGATCTGCTGAAGAAGGGATAGGCTAACCCATACCAATATTCTGGGGCTTGTCTTGTGGTTCAGCTGGTAAAGAATCCACCTGCAATGTGGGAGACCAGGGTTCAGTCCCTGGGTTAGGAAGATCCCCTGGAGAAGGGAAAGGCTATTCACTCCAGTATTCTGGCCTGGAGAACTCCATGGACTGTAAAGTCCACGGGGTTGCAAAGAGTCAGACACAACTGAGTGGCTTTCACTTTCATACTCTCTATGGGTGGGTACCAGAAATCCATACTTACTGAAAACTTCCCTGTTGATTCTAATATAGTCAATCAGACAAGCTTTTTGATCCAAACCGTGCTGCTCCAGAGTTAATAGAAATCAACTATAGCATAGGTTTTCATATCAAAATATAGTTTTCTTTAAAAAGAGAAACTATTAAATTAGCTAAACAAACACAATTGACAACTACTATGCTCCTTTTGACTCCTTGAACAGTAAAGTTCATTCTCATTCATTTTGTTCTTGTCTCTGGCTGCAAAATTCTTTTTCATCACATTCAACATTCATCCAGTTTACTCTTCCTCTCAGCCTACTGGTCTCAGGGTAATCATTTTACTTTCCTAGACTTCTTTAAGGATTCCTTGCCCCCCCCACCAACATCCTCTTCCTTTATCTCACTTTCCTGTTACTTCCTTCATGCTTCTCATCATAACCTAGAATTATATTGTCAATTTGTCTTTTTGCTCAGTCTCTCCCCACTTAACCTTGTCTTTCTTTTCACCATAATAATCCTACTGCCTAGAACATTTGGTGGGGGTGGGGGGTTGGGGTAGGTTATATTAGTTGGATTTCCCAGGTGGCTCAGTAGTAAAGAATCTTTGGTTCTGGGTGTTTATACTGCTGACTCCACTAAAGTAGAGTCTGGTGATGGAAACATGGTCATCTCTGAAAGGTGGATAAAGCTTTACTCACTGTTCTGCTGGCACCGCACACCATTGAAAACAAAGTCCTAGTCCTTCACATCACCAGGTCTGATTACAAAACTTGTTTGTTTGGCAGAGCTTAGGTTTGATGCCTGTACCCCTTTCAATAAGGTTGCATTTTCAGTCTCTACTGTGGTAGACGAGCATGGCCTCATACAGAAGGGGTTCAAATATAAGAAGGGGTTCAAATATAAGAAGGGGTTCATATATACCTAAATATAGGTAGGTGGCCAAAACGAAGGATAAATGTGCCCATTCATCTCAGATATTTCTTCAATGAATAAATCCTCAAATATATTCAAAATATTATTAGACTAAGTTTTAAATAAATATGTGTAATTATGAATGTTCTCATACTTAACTGCTATCAATTACTCTTTATGCTAATTCTGGTTTCCTCCTTCCAGACTTGAATAAAAAACACCTATGTTTCCAAGCAGCTTGAATTTCTTTAACAACAATGTGGGAGAAAATGTGAGAATCTTTTCAGATTCTCCTTAGATAAAGGAGTTATTACCCAGCTGCTGGGAGAGTGATCAGCCATCATCTGACAGGCACTTCTACTACAGCGTCAGCTGGAGGAAGCCATATTCCCTAAGGGTGGATCTCTTCTCAGGGTGGCCTGCATCCAACAGCTAATCAAAATGGGAATATAAAGGCTTGAACCTTTGGCCCCAGCTCCAGATAACTTTAAAAGCCAATCAAAGCTGAGAGTTCCTCACAGGGTCAGTCCAGGCTGGCATTTGACTTTCCAAAAGTTTGACTTCTCCTGCTACCCAGCCCTGCTCTCTTCCCCTGCCTTCACAAATGTAGACCCTAAGGGCACTCCTTAATAAACACTCTGCAAGCTAAAATGCCTTTCTGAGTCTACATCCTGGGGAACAGCCAGGGATAGTTAGTACCACTAGTGATCCAAGAAAGCAGGCATTCAGGTGGAGCTGAAACACTCTGGGAACTTTCTGACGTAATGTAAGTATTCTATACGTAAATTGGGTTAATATTTACATTTGTGTACACAAAATTTGTGTAAGTTTAATAAACAATTTTAAATAAAAATAAATAACTTTAAATTAAAACATGTATACGTAATTTGTTTNGGAACTTTCTGACGTAATGTAAGTATTCTATACGTAAATTGGGTTAATATTTACATTTGTGTACACAAAATTTGTGTAAGTTTAATAAACAATTTTAAATAAAAATAAATAACTTTAAATTAAAACATGTATACGTAATTTGTTTAAAAAATTTATTTTACCTTTTATAAATTATACCTCAATAACATATAAAAAGAGAGAAAGGCAGAAAATTAAGAGTGTCTTAATTGATTAGGTGGCTTCCAGTTCCTTTCACAGTGGGCACTGACATATGATGTAAAAAAAATAGCTGCTGCTGCTGCTGCTAAGGTACTTCAGTCGTGTCCGACTCTGTGCAACCCCGTAGACGGCAGCCTACCAGGCTCCCCCATCCCTGGGATTCACCAGGCAAGAACACCGGAGTGGGTTGCCCATTTCCTTCTCCAATGCATGAAACTGAAAAGTGACAGTGAAGTTGCTCAGTCGTGTCCAACTCCTAGCGATCCCATGGACTGCAGCATTCCAGGCTCCTCCATCCATGGGATTTTCCAGGCAAGAGTACTGGAGTGGGTTGCCATTGCCTTCTCTGAAAAAAGATAGCAGATAATTCCTACTAGCAAATATCAGCTAATAGGTAGTCAGTGATGCCTTCTGGTCTTTAGTTGAAGGTGTTAGTAGTTTGGAAAGAAGGCCTTTTGTGATGCATTCTCATTGTGAATATATAATTGACACANAAGATAGCAGATAATTCCTACTAGCAAATATCAGCTAATAGGTAGTCAGTGATGCCTTCTGGTCTTTAGTTGAAGGTGTTAGTAGTTTGGAAAGAAGGCCTTTTGTGATGCATTCTCATTGTGAATATATAATTGACACAAATCTATTAAAGATGATTAGGTTCAACTGACAAACTGCTAAAATGAGATCATATGCTAGCTGCCATATTCTATCTGAATAAGTTAAATCACTATCAAGACAGTACAGCTAGAACAAGGTAATTATAGGATATTATAATTTTCTCCCTTAAGCTAAATAGCTTTTCAACATAAATACAAATAGCAGGTATTGCCTGAGAAACTCTTTAGTGTTTAGCACCCTTTTGATTTTGCTTCAAAATTCCAGTGAACACAGACCAAATAATTAAATCTGATGGCAATGCATAACTAAGCTTTTATCTAAATAAGTACCTAAACATCTCAAGGATCAAAATTTGAACGCTTTGGTGACCTTTCATTTACAGATGCAGAGAAACTGATAGAACACTGAATATCCTCAACCAAAAGTTAAATGAAAACCAAAAAATATCACTGAGAACACTTTTTCTAGTTTTATTTTTAAATGTCACTACTACATAGAAGTCTGGAAAATAAAATTTTAAAATTAAATTTGTACTTTTCTTTCCCCGTAGTTTCCCCTCCTCCTCACTGCAAGAAAAATTCCCTGATTTTATACAAGTAGAATATTAACACTGAAGTTACCTCATAGCTATGGTATCTTTAATTATTATTTTCAGATTATAGGTTGAAAAATGGAACTGGGAAATAGCTTGCCTCAAGGAACAGTTCAGGTTGTAAAGCACTGAATCAACCAAAGCAGGAATTCTCAACCTTACCATCCTACTAACAGATTCTAGGTTGTAGCCTCAAGAAAAATATGTACCCAAACATCCTATGCTGAAAAATCATTTAGCTTATAAAATAAGTTAAACCTCCTTTATGAAGAAGCAGGTTTTTTGGTGTGACTTCAGGTTAGTGAGAGGAATCCACTCCCTTATTAAGACATATCCAACTATGGAAATAATGTGCAGCTCCAAAATTAGTAACAGTTTTATTATTATCATGGTGTAGATCCCTGGTGGCTCAGA
>SJYV01003492.1:0-19823 GCA_006410875.1 Neotragus pygmaeus
GTACAGTTCTTCTGTGTATTCTTGCCACCTCTTCTTAATATCTTCTGCTTCTGTTAGGTCCATACCATTTCTGTCCTTTATTGAGCCCATCTTTGCATGAAATGTTCCCTTGATATCTCTAATTTTCTTGAAGAGATCTCTAGTCTTTTCCCATTCTATTGTTTTCCTCTTTTTCTTTGCACTGATCGCTGAGGAAGGCTTTCTTATCTCTCCTTGCTCTTCTTTGGAACTCTGCATTCAGATGCGTATGTCTTTCCTTTCCTCCTTTGCTTTTTGCTTCTCTTCTTTTCACAGCTATTTGTAAGGCCTCCTCAGACAGCCATTTTGCTTTTTTTCATTTCTTTTCCATGGGGATGGTCTTGATTCCTGTCTCTTGTACAATGTCAAGAACCTCCATCCATAGTTCATCAGGTACTCTGTCTATCAGATCTAGAGTCCCCTCAATCTATTTCTCACCTCCACTGTATAGTCATAAGGAATTTGATTTAGGACATACCTGAATGGTCTAGTGGTTTTCCCCACTTTCTTTAATTTACGTCTGAATTTGGCAGTAAGGAGCTCATGACCTGAGCCACAGTCCACTCCTGGTCTTGTTTTTGCCATGGCTTATAGTGAAAGTGAAGTCGCTCAGTCATGTCTGACTCTTTGCGACTCGTGGACTGTAGCCCACCAAGCTCCTCCATCCATGGGACTCTCCAGGCAAGAATACTGGAATGGGTTGCCATTTCCTTCTCCAGGGGATCTTCCCAACCCAGGGATCGAACCCAGGTCTCCCACATTGCAGGCAGACGCTTTAACCTCTGCACCACCAGGGAAGCCCTTAAATACAAGAATCCAAGTACTAACGTCAAAGATTTCAAGGGAGGAAAGGAAGCCAGGTTGAAAGAAGAAGGGGGAGGAGGCTGGAGAGGGGAAGGCAAAAGGGGTGGCCTTACAGATGTCTCCTGTGACCTACAGATACCCAGGCATTGTGGGACTTTTCCCTGGGCCTCTAAAGAAGGGAAGATTGGAACTGGAACTCAGCCCTACCAGAAATCAGACCAGACCAGAACCAGAATTCGAGTTCTCTGCCAAGAAGAACTCCAATCCTCAGTCTCAGACTGAGGGCCCTTCAACCAGATTCCTGTTCCAGGACCAGGGGACTAGAAAAACAGGGAAGGATAGGAAGGGTTAAGGAGAGGAAAGAGAGAGGGAAGGGGAGAGAGGTTGGCTTATAGTAAGTCTCAAACCAGACAGTGTCACTTCTCCAGTTTTGTTCTCCTGCAAGTATTGAGTTGGTCTTTTCCTCTCTGTATAAACTCAAAGTTAGTTTGTTGAAAGTCCCAAAATAACTTGCTGTGATTTTTATTGGGATCGTATTGAACCTATAGGTCAAGTTGGGAAGAACTGATATCTTGACAATATTGAATCTTCCTATCCATGAACATGGACTATCTCTGCATTTGTTTAGTTCTTCTTTGATTTCTTTTGTCAGAGTTTCTCAGTTTTCCTCATGTAGATCTTGTGCATATATTTGTCATACTTATGTGTAGTATATATATAAATATTTCATCTTGGAGGTGCTAATGTAAATGGTATCATGTTTTAATATCAAATTCTACTTGTTCATTGATGGTATATAGGAAAATGATTGACTTTTGTACATTAATCTTATATCCTACAAACTTGCTATAATCAGTAGCCCCAGAAGTATTTTTTGAATAATTATTTTGGATTTTCTACAGTTTGATTTTCATGTCGTCTGCAGATTGACAGCTTTATATCTTCCTCCCCAACCTATATGCTTTATTGCCTTTTCTTGTCTTATGGCATTATCTATGATGTTGAAAAAGAGTGATGAGGGGGCATCCTTACCTTGTACCTGATTTTAGTGAAAAAGCTTAGAATTTCTCACCAGTAAGTATGGTGTTAGCTGTAGCTTTTTAAAAAATATTTATCAAGTTGAGGAAGTTCACCTTTATTCCTAGTCTACTGAAGGTTTTTATCATAATAGGTGTAGGATTTTATGAAATACTTTTTCTGTATCTATGATACGACCGTGTGATTTCCTCTTCTCTAGCTTATCGATGTGATGGTTTCCATTAATTGATTTCAAATGTTGTTCAGTCACCAAATCGTGTTCGACTCTTTGGGATCCCATGAACTGCAGGCTTCCCTGTCCTTCACCATCTCCTGAAGTTTGCTCAAACCCATGTCCATTGAGTCGGGGATGCCATTCAACCACCTCATCCCCTGTCACCCCTTCTTCTGCCCTCAATCTTTCCCAGCATCAGGTTCTTTTCCAATGAGTCAGCTCTTCACATCAGGTGGCCAACGTATTGGAGCTTCAGCTTCAGCACCAGTCCTTTCAATGAATATTCAACATTGATTTCCTTTAGGATTGACTGGTTTGATCTCCTTGCTGTCCAGGGAACTCTCAGGAGTGTTCTCCAGCACAATTTGAAAGCATCATTTTTTGCTGCTCAGTCTTCCTTATGATCCAGCTCTCACATCCAAACATGAATACTGGAAAAACCGTATCTTTGACTAAGCAGACTTTGTTGGCAAAGTGCTATCACTGTCTAGGTTTGTCATAGCTATGTTGAGCCAACCTTATGTAGCTGGGCTAAACCCCGCTGGGCCCTGGCTGGTCTGTTTGCTGGAAGGGAAACTATCTTCAACTAGGCAAGTCCCCTGATTCCTTGATCTGAGGCGGGTGTGTCTGTCCAGAGGGCCCCAGCTTGCCTAGGTGCCACCCACTGTGTTCCCAGGAGGGCGCTACTGGAGCTCCCAGAGCCTGGCTCAGGCGCTCGCTGGTTGGAGAGGTGCTGGTTTCCACCCGGAGACAGCTGGGCCAGTGCTTTGGGCCAGCGCCTTGGGCCAGCGTCTCCAGCCCAGCAGCTGCCAGATCTGCATGGAGGTGTGGCTACAATCACCCCCCTCTCACCCTCACGCCTGCTCAAGATGCCTGTAACTGGAGACTGAAGCAGTGATCTCAGGGCCGTGGCATTCTGATAATTACTCCTGATGGGAACCATGGAGAATTGCACAGAAATGAAATAGGAGAACTTTGGGAAGGAGCTGCTCATGCATCTCTGGGGTCCCTGGGGCTGTCTTCCCGCCAGGGGCCCAGGGCTGCTGTGTCTCAGCATCCTTAATCAATCTGGAAAAGTTCTAGCTGCCCGGGAGGAAGCGTGCGGCTGGGGCACATCCACGGTTAACTTCCGGGACGGCCGAGATGGGGCACCAGGGCTGCTGGCACTCAGGCTGCTGAAGGCCCTTGTTCCTTAATCTTAAGGCATCTCGCTGAGTGGACACTGGCGTCCCGGGCACGTCTGATGCAAAGGGACCGTACAGCCACACCATTTGGGTGGACAGTGGTGTCCGTCTGTGAGCAGAAGGTGATAGCTGGCTTCCCAGAGCCCAGAGTCTTTGTGAAGGCCCCCTGCCCCGGTGAGGGTCCATCCACCCCAGCAGGTGCTGAGGCAAGCCATCTTTCTGCGGGTGCTGCTGTCTGCCCTGGCGGTTCCCCGCTTTTCATTTGCATGAGGATCTCACCTGCAAGGGGTCGAGTGAGGCTGAAGGGGGGCCCACAATGCGGGGAGTCAGGGCTGCTCAGAGGCAAGACACCACTGTCCTGGTGGGGCTAGTCTGGCAGGTATCCCAAACCCTCATCCTCGAGACCAGACCTTGCTGGTCTCTTCTCTTCTCATAGTTTGTCCTCTGGGGACTCTTTGAGAGACATGGCTTGTCTTTGGAAGTTGGGGTCCAGCATTTGTTCCCTCTGCTCCAGGGAGTCCGGGGCAGCCTGACCCTGCACTCTGGGGCCAGACACCAGGCCCTACCACACACGGAGACACTGACAGGGCCAGTGTCACCTGCATACACAGCCGTGTGCATACTCGGCTTAGTTAGGACACCCACACACCAGCAGCTGCCTCCCAGAAGAGCCCACCCAGGTTGTGGGGGGAGGGCCTTGAGCGGAAAGGCCTAGAGGCTCCTTGCGCTTCTGCCTGGCCGTGTCCAGGGAAGTCACTGGTGAGCGGGCCTCTTCTGGAGCTGGTGTAAACGTCCTGTGCCGGGCAGCCACCACTGCCCCTGGACGGAGAGGTAGGCCCTGCTTTCCCCCAGCCTCGATGCCCCTGGTCCCAGAGGTCGCCAGTCCAGGCTGCTGATGGCACCTGCCCACCTGCGAAGCAGCCCCATTCGGGCAGGTCCAGGCACCAGGGCTGTGTCCCAGCCCGGGCCCATGCCACCGAGGGGGCTCCGTACAGTCAGGTATCGCTGGTGGCACTGAGCCCCCGAGCAGGGGGAGGGATGTGAGCGCACGGAGAGTTTGGGAGGAAGGATGAGGTGTAGGGTGGGGAGAGTGGGCAGTGCAGGAGGGAGAAAGCTGCCCTCCCTTCCCCCATCACACAGCCCTGTCCAGGCCGGGTGGTGGTCGCGGCGCCCAGCAGGAGCACAGGGCAGTGAGCACCAGCCCTGCGAACAGCCAGCACCTGGTAAAACCCACAGGGCTGGGAGGCTTGGGTGGGGCTTGCTGCACCACAAGCCTCAGAGGGGCCCCCAGGAAATGCAGCCCTCTTATCCTCTCCCTTCCTGGAGTGTAACTGTTTCCGGGCAGTTCCTACTGTGCGCTCAGCTCAGGGCAGCCCTGTGCGAGTCTCTCTCTTTTGTGTCAGGCATGCCATGTGACTCAAGTGTGGGGGCGGGCCGGGGACCAAGTCCCAGTGTGGAGTCTGAGGCTGGATGGAGCTCCTTGTGCTAACTTTAGGGAGGCGGGGTCTACAGCAGGCCACGCCCCTGCCTCTCGCGCCAGGCTGGTTTTGGAGGGTCTCTGCGCGTCACTTGGAGGAACGAGCGCGTGGGGGTGGGCGTGGTGCCTGAAGGAACAGGTGGCTGTCTGTCCGCGCTGGGGCGGTGGTGGGGGCAGGCACGAGATGGCCCCGGCCTTGGTTTCCCCAGTGGGCGCGGCCTCACTACTGTCTTTATCTCCGCAGACGGCGAGGTCGTGGAGGTGGGGCTCCAGCAGCTGCTCGGGGAGCCCCCGCCCTGGCAGGTGGCCGTGGTGCACGACCCCACCGTGGGGCCCGCCTATGAGTTCGGCAAGGACGGCAGCGGTGGAGGCCAGGCGGCCCGGAACCTCCTGCCCGGTGCGTTCTTCCAGGACTTCTCGCTGCTGGTGCGTGTGCGGCCGGCCTCGGCGCGCGCGGGCGTGCTCTTTGCGGTCACAGACCCTGCGCAGGCAGTGGTCTCGGTGGGTGTGAAGCTGACGGCGGCGCGTGGGGGGCGGCAGCACGTGCAACTGCTGTACACGGAGCCCGGAGCCACCGACACACGCATAGCCGCCAGCTTCGAGCTGCCTGCGCTGGATGGTCGCTGGACGCGCCTGGCGCTCAGCGTGGATGGCGCGTACGCCAGGCTCTTCGTGGACTGTAAGGAGGTCCAGGGCCAGCCCCTGGCGCACTCGCTGCACGACCTGCAGCTGGAGCCGGACGCCCGCCTCTTCGTGGCCCAGGCCGGTGGAGCAGACCCTGAAAAGTTCCAGGTAACTATGATGGCCTCCACGCTCAGGGGCAGGGGGCGGGGAGCTGGGGATGGATGATGGCCACTGCTGCCTGCTGCTGCGGCAGCTCCAGGGACAGGCAAAGCCCGCGTTATACAGCCATCAGGACCCTCGGCCCACCCTGCTCCCTCTGGGCGTTCACTCGCTGCTGCTCTGAGACCACAGCCTTCACGGGATGCCCACATCTGCCACATCCAGGCCCCCACCCTGTGTGTGCATATGCCTGTCCACATGGGTGCGCGGTGCCCTATGGTGACCCCAAGCTCCGGGGCCCACCGCACCCCTTCAGTGAGCAGGGCCTTTATTCTCCTGTCAACAGACCATGCACAGTGAAAGAATTTCAGAACAGCAATGTAGCGCTGAGTGTGCGCCTGTCTGGGGGCCATCTGCACACCACCCTGGCTGGACCAGAGGCTTCAGGCCATGTACCAGCATTCATCGTGCTGATTGTTTTTGCCAAACTGTGCAGTGGCCTCGTGGCTGGCGAGCCCAGGGCAGGCCTTCTCCTCAGAGCAGCAGGGGCAGAATTTCCCTGGTGGCGACAGGCGAGCAGTGGTCCCCGTAGTATCCCCAGGGAAGCCTTTCCCCCAGGCCCGGACCCGACCTTCATTTCTGGGGAAGGTGGGTCCCAGATGCTAGTGAATCCTTCTCCTGGGTTCTTGGTGACCACACTTCTTGGAACCTTTGGCCGAATCCTGTCTCCTGGAAACAGTGATGGCCACCCTCAGACCTTAGCAGCCCCCTGAATTTGAACACTGCAACTGGCACGCCCACCCAGCAGTTCAGACAGGGTTCCCTGTGTGTGCCAGTGGGGGATGTGTCCACAGGGGACAGAAAGTTAATTATTTCCCAGACAAAGGCTGCTTGGTTAACGTTGTTCTAAGTCCTGGTGACTTGCTTCTGAAAGCTGACCTTTCACCTTTGGCAGGGACTTTCACCCAAGGGGTCTGGGAGCCAGTAAGACTTTGATACCAAACTGAGCCTCTTTGTGTTTTCATTTTGATCCTCAAACTTGATGAAGTGGAGATAAGTCAGAGGGAGCCGTGCCATGGGAGAGGGGCTGTGTTTACTGGTGATTCATTGTGAGAATTCCCGGGCTTTTCTAGATTGGAACTCCCTGCCACACCCCCCCACACACACCCCCTCCACCAGTTCTATATTTCTTAACAATTGAAAAGTTGCTCATGTGCAGGTGGGGACAGGGCTTGCCTGTCTCACGGTGCTAACGGGGGCCACCACCTTTCTACAGCGAGGACACGCAGATGCCTCTTCCCTCAGTCCTGCCAGGCTGCGGTCATCTCTGCAAAACACTTTTGCTAGTCATATATGTAGACTAACAGTGTCTGGGTGTTTTAATTTGCCTTTCTTAGTTGTTAGTGAAAACAAACTGTACTATTTCACATGTTTCCTGGTTATCTATATTTCTTCTTGTGTGTCTATTCACGTCCTTTGCATTTTTGTTTTAATGGTTTCAATTGTTTCTTATTAGTTTGTGTGAACTCTTTATATATGAAAGATACTGGTCATTTGTTTTATACACGGTAAATTTTATTCCCCAGTTTTTCTCTTGCCTTTCCACCTAGTCTTTTTTTTTTCCCCCACCATTGGGATATTTAAAGTGTTTATGTGGTTAAATCTGGCCTGTAGAAGACACCCAGAAAAATCTTTGAAGGTTAGAGAGACAGAGCAGAGGGGACTGTAAGGT
The DNA here is from genome assembly GCA_006410875.1 of Neotragus pygmaeus. Taxonomy (NCBI): domain Eukaryota; kingdom Metazoa; phylum Chordata; class Mammalia; order Artiodactyla; family Bovidae; genus Neotragus; species Neotragus pygmaeus. The sequence goes on from SJYV01003492.1 coordinate 7,251, forward strand.
CGTCCCATCTGGAGCGACCATCTGGTAAGCTGGTCGTTCCATCTGGCTCTGTGCTTACCGTGGAGTTGCTGTCCCTGCTGATGTTGCCTGGTCACTTCCAGCACAGCCCAGTTCAGCGTGGCTCTTTTGTTCCTCAGACGCCAGTTCCAGGAATCTCTGTGTGTGTGTTTGATCAGCCTCCAGCCGGGTGAGAGGTGAAGCGTGCTGTCTGGGGAGGAGTAGATAGGTCGGCTTAGGATGGGGTTTGTCAGTTCTCCTGAACTGAGACTCTTGGGAAAGAACCACTCACGTGTGTGACAGGCAGGACTTGGCAGAGGTGCGCACGGAGCTCGGAGCGTGCGAAGAGCCAGTGTCATGGCTAGCGGTCTCGAGCAGGTGCTCAGCCCTCGCTGACCCCCACGCTCAGCCCGGCACGCATTCTGAAGATGCTCGCAGAGCCTTTGTTGTTTTCTCCCCAAAATTATGAGCGTCTTTGGTGTTTTCAGGTTCATTCTTCTCCTTGAGCTTAAATGGTAATAAATATCTCTTAGGATATTCCTAATTCTACCCAGTTGTTACAGTGTTTTGCTTAAAACACTAATTCAGCGCTTTGTCAGTGTTTATTGACCTCATCCTTTCTTTTTCTTAACTATTTCAGATACTCTGTGGTCAGGTTTTCTTGACTTAGTTTCTCTTTGTTGGAAATGTCCCTGTTTTCTCATTCTTGTCTGCTTTTCTCTGTGTGAAGCCACCTTCCTCTTTACCCAGGTTTCCGTGGAGGTTTAGTCACGTGTTTGTTCAGACCCCGGGGCCCTCGTCCGAAACTGACACTGGGCCAGGACAGGACTGGCTTGGGCTTCCGGGCCGTGCTCCAGCTGTGCTCCTCGTGTTGGGCGTCCACTGCTTCTGTTGTGTGACAATGGTGCTGGAGGCTGTGAATTTGCCTCAGCAGGTGGCCTTGCTGGCCACATTATATAAAAAGTGTTATTCAGTTGCTCAGTCGTGTCTGACTCTGCGACCCCATGGACTGCAGCACGCCAGGCTTCCCTTCCTTCACTATCTCCTGGAGCTTGCTCAAACTCATGTCCATCAAATCAGTGATGTCATCCAACCATCTCATCCTCTATCATCCCCTTCTCCTCTTGTCCTCAGTCTTTCCTAGCATTGGGGTCTTTTCCAATGAATCAGCTCTCCGCATCAGGTGGTAAAAGTATTGGAGCTTCCGTTTCAGCATCAATCCTTCCGATAAATATTCAGGGTTGATTTCCTTTAGGATGGACTGGTTTGATCTTCAGAAGTGATTGATCCACTGAAGCGAAGAGATGCCCACTGGCCGCACCAGGTTTGGGCAGGNCTGAGTGGACACTGGCGTCCCGGGCACGTCTGATGCAAAGGGACCGTACAGCCACACCATTTGGGTGGACAGTGGTGTCCGTCTGTGAGCAGAAGGTGATAGCTGGCTTCCCAGAGCCCAGAGTCTTTGTGAAGGCCCCCTGCCCCGGTGAGGGTCCATCCACCCCAGCAGGTGCTGAGGCAAGCCATCTTTCTGCGGGTGCTGCTGTCTGCCCTGGCGGTTCCCCGCTTTTCATTTGCATGAGGATCTCACCTGCAAGGGGTCGAGTGAGGCTGAAGGGGGGCCCACAATGCGGGGAGTCAGGGCTGCTCAGAGGCAAGACACCACTGTCCTGGTGGGGCTAGTCTGGCAGGTATCCCAAACCCTCATCCTCGAGACCAGACCTTGCTGGTCTCTTCTCTTCTCATAGTTTGTCCTCTGGGGACTCTTTGAGAGACATGGCTTGTCTTTGGAAGTTGGGGTCCAGCATTTGTTCCCTCTGCTCCAGGGAGTCCGGGGCAGCCTGACCCTGCACTCTGGGGCCAGACACCAGGCCCTACCACACACGGAGACACTGACAGGGCCAGTGTCACCTGCATACACAGCCGTGTGCATACTCGGCTTAGTTAGGACACCCACACACCAGCAGCTGCCTCCCAGAAGAGCCCACCCAGGTTGTGGGGGGAGGGCCTTGAGCGGAAAGGCCTAGAGGCTCCTTGCGCTTCTGCCTGGCCGTGTCCAGGGAAGTCACTGGTGAGCGGGCCTCTTCTGGAGCTGGTGTAAACGTCCTGTGCCGGGCAGCCACCACTGCCCCTGGACGGAGAGGTAGGCCCTGCTTTCCCCCAGCCTCGATGCCCCTGGTCCCAGAGGTCGCCAGTCCAGGCTGCTGATGGCACCTGCCCACCTGCGAAGCAGCCCCATTCGGGCAGGTCCAGGCACCAGGGCTGTGTCCCAGCCCGGGCCCATGCCACCGAGGGGGCTCCGTACAGTCAGGTATCGCTGGTGGCACTGAGCCCCCGAGCAGGGGGAGGGATGTGAGCGCACGGAGAGTTTGGGAGGAAGGATGAGGTGTAGGGTGGGGAGAGTGGGCAGTGCAGGAGGGAGAAAGCTGCCCTCCCTTCCCCCATCACACAGCCCTGTCCAGGCCGGGTGGTGGTCGCGGCGCCCAGCAGGAGCACAGGGCAGTGAGCACCAGCCCTGCGAACAGCCAGCACCTGGTAAAACCCACAGGGCTGGGAGGCTTGGGTGGGGCTTGCTGCACCACAAGCCTCAGAGGGGCCCCCAGGAAATGCAGCCCTCTTATCCTCTCCCTTCCTGGAGTGTAACTGTTTCCGGGCAGTTCCTACTGTGCGCTCAGCTCAGGGCAGCCCTGTGCGAGTCTCTCTCTTTTGTGTCAGGCATGCCATGTGACTCAAGTGTGGGGGCGGGCCGGGGACCAAGTCCCAGTGTGGAGTCTGAGGCTGGATGGAGCTCCTTGTGCTAACTTTAGGGAGGCGGGGTCTACAGCAGGCCACGCCCCTGCCTCTCGCGCCAGGCTGGTTTTGGAGGGTCTCTGCGCGTCACTTGGAGGAACGAGCGCGTGGGGGTGGGCGTGGTGCCTGAAGGAACAGGTGGCTGTCTGTCCGCGCTGGGGCGGTGGTGGGGGCAGGCACGAGATGGCCCCGGCCTTGGTTTCCCCAGTGGGCGCGGCCTCACTACTGTCTTTATCTCCGCAGACGGCGAGGTCGTGGAGGTGGGGCTCCAGCAGCTGCTCGGGGAGCCCCCGCCCTGGCAGGTGGCCGTGGTGCACGACCCCACCGTGGGGCCCGCCTATGAGTTCGGCGAGGACGGCAGCGGTGGAGGCCAGGCGGCCCGGAACCTCCTGCCCGGTGCGTTCTTCCAGGACTTCTCGCTGCTGGTGCGTGTGCGGCCGGCCTCGGCGCGCGCGGGCGTGCTCTTTGCGGTCACAGACCCTGCGCAGGCAGTGGTCTCGGTGGGTGTGAAGCTGACGGCGGCGCGTGGGGGGCGGCAGCACGTGCAACTGCTGTACACGGAGCCCGGAGCCACCGACACACGCATAGCCGCCAGCTTCGAGCTGCCTGCGCTGGATGGTCGCTGGACGCGCCTGGCGCTCAGCGTGGATGGCGCGTACGCCAGGCTCTTCGTGGACTGTAAGGAGGTCCAGGGCCAGCCCCTGGCGCACTCGCTGCACGACCTGCAGCTGGAGCCGGACGCCCGCCTCTTCGTGGCCCAGGCCGGTGGAGCAGACCCTGAAAAGTTCCAGGTAACTATGATGGCCTCCACGCTCAGGGGCAGGGGGCGGGGAGCTGGGGATGGATGATGGCCACTGCTGCCTGCTGCTGCGGCAGCTCCAGGGACAGGCAAAGCCCGCGTTATACAGCCATCAGGACCCTCGGCCCACCCTGCTCCCTCTGGGCGTTCACTCGCTGCTGCTCTGAGACCACNGGATGGATGATGGCCACTGCTGCCTGCTGCTGCGGCAGCTCCAGGGACAGGCAAAGCCCGCGTTATACAGCCATCAGGACCCTCGGCCCACCCTGCTCCCTCTGGGCGTTCACTCGCTGCTGCTCTGAGACCACAGCCTTCACGGGATGCCCACATCTGCCACATCCAGGCCCCCACCCTGTGTGTGCATATGCCTGTCCACATGGGTGCGCGGTGCCCTATGGTGACCCCAAGCTCCGGGGCCCACCGCACCCCTTCAGTGAGCAGGGCCTTTATTCTCCTGTCAACAGACCATGCACAGTGAAAGAATTTCAGAACAGCAATGTAGCGCTGAGTGTGCGCCTGTCTGGGGGCCATCTGCACACCACCCTGGCTGGACCAGAGGCTTCAGGCCATGCACCAGCATTCATCGTGCTGATTGTTTTTGCCAAACTGTGCAGTGGCCTCGTGGCTGGCGAGCCCAGGGCAGGCCTTCTCCTCAGAGCAGCAGGGGCAGAATTTCCCTGGTGGCGACCGGCGAGCAGTGGTCCCCGTAGTATCCCCAGGGAAGCCTTTCCCCCAGGCCCGGACCCGACCTTCATTTCTGGGGAAGGTGGGTCCCAGATGCTAGTGAATCCTTCTCCTGGGTTCTTGGTGACCACACTTCTTGGAACCTTTGGCCGAATCCTGTCTCCTGGAAACAGTGATGGCCACCCTCAGACCTTAGCAGCCCCCTGAATTTGAACACTGCAACTGGCACGCCCACCCAGCAGTTCAGACAGGGTTCCCTGTGTGTGCCAGTGGGGGATGTGTCCACAGGGGACAGAAAGTTAATTATTTCCCAGACAAAGGCTGCTTGGTTAACGTTGTTCTAAGTCCTGGTGACTTGCTTCTGAAAGCTGACCTTTCACCTTTGGCAGGGACTTTCACCCAAGGGGTCTGGGAGCCAGTAAGACTTTGATACCAAACTGAGCCTCTTTGTGTTTTCATTTTGATCCTCAAACTTGATGAAGTGGAGATAAGTCAGAGGGAGCCGTGCCATGGGAGAGGGGCTGTGTTTACTGGTGATTCATTGTGAGAATTCCCGGGCTTTTCTAGATTGGAACTCCCTGCCACACCCCCACACACACACCCCCTCCACCAGTTCTATATTTCTTAACAATTGAAAAGTTGCTCATGTGCAGGTGGGGACAGGGCTTGCCTGTCTCACGGTGCTAACGGGGGCCACCACCTTTCTACAGCGAGGACACGCAGATGCCTCTTCCCTCAGTCCTGCCAGGCTGCGGTCATCTCTGCAAAACACTTTTGCTAGTCATATATGTAGACTAACAGTGTCTGGGTGTTTTAATTTGCCTTTCTTAGTTGTTAGTGAAAACAAACTGTACTATTTCACATGTTTCCTGGTTATCTATATTTCTTCTTGTGTGTCTATTCACGTCCTTTGCATTTTTGTTTTAATGGTTTCAATTGTTTCTTATTAGTTTGTGTGAACTCTTTATATATGAAAGATACTGGTCATTTGTTTTATACACGGTAAATTTTATTCCCCAGTTTTTCTCTTGCCTTTCCACCTAGTCTTTTTTTTTTCCCCCACCATTGGGATATTTAAAGTGTTTATGTGGTTAAATCTGGCCTGTAGAAGACACCCAGAAAAATCTTTGAAGGTTAGAGAGACAGAGCAGAGGGGACTGTAAGGTCGTCCCATCTGGAGCGACCATCTGGTAAGCTGGTCGTTCCATCTGGCTCTGTGCTTACCGTGGAGTTGCTGTCCCTGCTGATGTTGCCTGGTCACTTCCAGCACAGCCCAGTTCAGCGTGGCTCTTTTGTTCCTCAGACGCCAGTTCCAGGAATCTCTGTGTGTGTGTTTGATCAGCCTCCAGCCGGGTGAGAGGTGAAGCGTGCTGTCTGGGGAGGAGTAGATAGGTCGGCTTAGGATGGGGTTTGTCAGTTCTCCTGAACTGAGACTCTTGGGAAAGAACCACTCACGTGTGTGACAGGCAGGACTTGGCAGAGGTGCGCACGGAGCTCGGAGCGTGCGAAGAGCCAGTGTCATGGCTAGCGGTCTCGAGCAGGTGCTCAGCCCTCGCTGACCCCCACGCTCAGCCCGGCAAGCATTCTGAAGATGCTCGCAGAGCCTTTGTTGTTTTCTCCCCAAAATTATGAGCGTCCTTGGTGTTTTCAGGTTCATTCTTCTCCTTGAGCTTAAATGGTAATAAATATCTCTTAGGAAATTCCTAATTCTACCCAGTTGTTACAGTGTTTTGCTTAAAACACTAATTCAGCGCTTTGTCAGTGTTTATTGACCTCATCCTTTCTTTTTCTTAACTATTTCAGATACTCTGTGGTCAGGTTTTCTTGACTTAGTTTCTCTTTGTTGGAAATGTCCCTGTTTTCTCATTCTTGTCTGCTTTTCTCTGTGTGAAGCCACCTTCCTCTTTACCCAGGTTTCCGTGGAGGTTTAGTCACGTGTTTGTTCAGACCCCGGGGCCCTCGTCCGAAACTGACACTGGGCCAGGACAGGACTGGCTTGGGCTTCCGGGCCGTGCTCCAGCTGTGCTCCTCGTGTTGGGCGTCCACTGCTTCTGTTGTGTGACAATGGTGCTGGAGGCTGTGAATTTGCCTCAGCAGGTGGCCTTGCTGGCCACATTATATAAAAAGTGTTATTCAGTTGCTCAGTCGTGTCTGACTCTGCGACCCCATGGACTGCAGCACGCCAGGCTTCCCTTCCTTCACTATCTCCTGGAGCTTGCTCAAACTCATGTCCATCAAATCAGTGATGTCATCCAACCATCTCATCCTCTATCATCCCCTTCTCCTCTTGTCCTCAGTCTTTCCTAGCATTGGGGTCTTTTCCAATGAATCAGCTCTCCGCATCAGGTGGTAAAAGTATTGGAGCTTCCGTTTCAGCATCAATCCTTCCGATAAATATTCAGGGTTGATTTCCTTTAGGATGGACTGGTTTGATCTTCAGAAGTGATTGATCCACTGAAGCGAAGAGATGCCCACTGGCCGCACCAGGTTTGGGCAGGCTTAGAGCAGAGGATGGTAGCAGAGCAGGCAGGGGCAGTGCTGTTGACCTCTGACACCCCCAGTTCCCCTGCTGTGGTCCCCAAGTCCAGCCACACCCAATGTGCTGCTGCTGACTGAGGGCAGCTCGGGGCACTCAGGTCATGGTCACCAGCTCCTCCTGTCAATCATCTGAAGCGACCTGGTCGGGTAATGTAACCTGTTCGTAGTCCTGCAGTAGTCACGCCATTGCCTGAAACAGATGCTTTTAATAGAATTTTATGCAAATAGTCCAGGAGTTGGGGCTTCATACCAGAAACCAGTGAGACATGAGTTGGTCCAGGATGCATGGAGAACGGGACAGTGGTGGTGTGGCCCAGTCACAGTGACAGCTGGAGTAGGTGACAAGGGAGCAGGCGGCGTGGGGGTCAGCCAGAGAGGAAGGAGAGGCAGGGGTGAGGTGGGGCAGTCAGGTCCATGGGGGCTGCAGTTCACCCACCCCTGTACAGGTGCATTCAGCCCCATGGCCTGGGGCCAGGACACGGCCCTTCCAGAAGGCGCAGAAGGGGTGAGTCAGGGGGCCCAGAGAACCCTGGGCTGCCAGAGGGGCGTCCCAGGGAGGCAGCCCCAGCACCGGTGCGAGGGACACGCTTTCATGTCATGGGGCTGTGGTCGTCTGCACGCAGCTCTAAGATCAGAGGCCCTAGGGAGGCAGTGACAGGACAGATTTCAAATGGTCTAGATTTCATAATATCTCAAGTCCATCCAGCGTTTGCAGTGGGCCCGGTGACCTTTGGGCTACTGATGTCTCCCCAGCTAACCATGGCTCAAGCCCCAGTGGGCGGGCCAGTTGGCGGGGGGCCGGGCTCCTCTGCTCCCCATTGCAACCGAGCCTGGCGGCCTCTTGCTGAGTGGCCACCCTGCTGGCTGGCAGTGTGGGGGCAAGAGCCCTGCGGGCCTGCACTCGTGGCAGCCTGGCCTCACGGGACAGTGTCAGTGTGGGGTGGTCATGTCCCGATGTCCAGTGCCCCGACCTGCGCCTGCGGGAGCCTGGTAGCCTGTCCCCTACTGCTGCCTCACAGTGTCTCCGGGGGTGTTCAGGGTGTGGCCTTCTGGAATCTTAACCTCTGTGCCTGCCCCTGGATTCTCCATCTGGATGACTGTCGTCTGCGGATGCCTGTTCCCCCTTCAGCACCACCCTCAGCTGGGCAGGCTGAGAATTTCCATCCCTAACACCCTGCTGCCTCCGCCCCGAGCCCCGCGGCCAACCCCCTGCCTTTTTAAGCCCAGAAAGGCTCGTGCTTCCCACAGGCAGTAGTGTCTGGTGCCCAGAGACTGAGGCCGCCTGTGTGCGCTGCCCACGCAGGAGAGCGGCTGTAATCACTGCATTCCTGCTCCTGGCCTGTGCCCCCTTACACACATGCTCTGAGCACACACACACGTGTGCCCTCCTGCAAACAGGCCCTCCACACGACACTCTTGGCAGCTCACTGCCCTCCATGGTGGGTGGAGCATCTCTGGATTCAGGGGGTGGGCGGGGAGGACATTCCTCCATGGAGTGGACCAAACACCACCCCCACCACATCCCCTCCCCACAGCCAGGTGGCCCGTCTATCTTCAGACCGGAGCTCCAGCCATGGGTGGGCTGCTTGCCACCAGCCCCTTTCAGCCCCCCGCACCCTCACCTGGGTTCTGCCCCTGGGTTCCATGGACTGCCTGGGGCCAGGGTCCCCGATACATGCTGCCTAAGCCTTCTGCACAGTCCTGAGCCATCAGTCAGGCTGTCCTGTGTCCCCCCCAGTGACCTCAGTCTGGGACACGGGCTGGACAGAGCCTGTGCTCCCCAACAGACACTGTGAGGAGGGGCCAGCCCTACTCTAACTGTGGACCTTGCAGGGATCTGCCGGATGGTTCAAGATCCCAAAAAAGACAGTGGCATTCTGCCCTGGGGGGCAGTGACAGGGGACTGAGGGAGGCAGGGGTGGAGTTGGATATGAAGGGGCAGAAGCAGCTGGGCTCAGCTGTGGCCGTGGCATCTGCTCTGGTTCAGCTGGAGCCATGGGCTGACCTCAGATGGAGCTGGCGCTTCTGTGCCCAGTCACCTCTGGGAAGATATAGCCGCCTCGCCCGTGCCGTGCAACCACCCACCAGTGGGGGATGGGCCATGGACAGCAGGGCTGACCCTGTCCACGCTCCACCAGCCCCCGCCCCCTGGGCTGTCTGCTTCCCCTGGAGGCCTCGCCAGGCGGTCCTGCCGAACCTTCTGGAACTTCTAGGTGTCCTGCATCTGAGAACTGAGCTGCCTCCTGCCGTGGTGTTGGGGTCAGAGCTGCTGGCTCCCAGGCAAGATGGGCCTTGACCACTAAGCCACAGGCACTTTTGCCCTTGAGCTTCTGGAATGAGCTGTGGTCAAGTGGAAAAAACGGTAAAGATGGCCTGTAGCCTCCCCCAGTGGGCACTATATTCTCGCTGCCTATGGAGACTGACCAGCAATAGGAAACCATGTTGGTGACTTGGTACCCTCTCCCCCGTCGGCTGGTGAGGCAGGGGCAGCTTTGGGAAGCCCAGCAGTGGACTACCAAAGTTACTCCTGGATCAGCCCTTGAGATTGCTTGAGAAAAGGGTTGTCATAGTGCGCTGTGCAGCTGAACTCACCTACCTGCCCCGACCTGTGCGCTCGGCCCCTCCTCTCCTCACAGGCCTGGCTGGGAGTTGTACTGGGGACATGATGACTTCATGGTAGCTAGGGGATGCGGGGGTCTCCCTCAGCCCTCTACCTGGGCCAACTGACCTCATTTGCCTCCCAGGAGCAGGTGTTTATGCCTGAACATGCACACACACGTGTGCACATACACACGAGCACATGGATGCAGGTATGCACACAACTATGACACATTTATACCCTCATACACACACACATCCATTTGCACACGTGCCACAAACATGACATGTGCACACACAGACCTCACTATCAGTGGACGTAGAGATGCAGGGGGTGGAATATGGAGCTGGGCAGACCTGGCCCCTGGAGGTGCTGATCCTTGGGAGGAAGTCCAAGAGGGCTTCCTGGAGGAGGTGGCCTGAGAGGAGTGGAGCCCTCAGGCGAGGGCTCTTGGGGACACTCGGGGAGTTAGTTGCTTGTTGTCATGTGGGAGCAGGAGGACCATGAGATGGAGGTCAGTGATAAAGGGAGTCTGAAGGGCACTTAGAGGAAAAACCGTAAGCTGGTCGAGTGAGCATGCGGCCCCCGGACGTCCCACCTGCTGCCTGTCTTTGTGCGGCCACAACCTCGAAAGGCTTTTACGAGTTCCAGTGGTTGGAATTTTTCCAAAGAAGAAGACCATTTTGTGATGCGTGAATGTTTCAGTATCCCACACAGTCTGGTTGGAGCAGCCGCGTCCAGTGCCCACAGACTGGTTCACGTCCCGACACAGCCACAGAGCAGCAGCGACAAAGTCCTGAAAACAGTCACCATGTGGCCCTTGACCCAGGAAGTGTACCAGCTCCTGACCCAGGCTGGCCCGTTTTTAAGAGCTGTGAAAACGTGCCTCCTAGAGGCAATGCAATGTGGTCTCTGTTTAGAAGATGCAGTGATCCATCCCCATGGATGAAGATGTTCAATAGGAAAGAAAAGAAACACCAGAAAAACGTTTGTGAACACTCAGGACCTCCAGGCAGGAAAGCTTCTAGAAAGGACACCAAAGGCCTGGATCCTGTGGCCTCACACACGGGCCCAAGATCTCGACCACGATTCAGAATGTGCGGTCGCGTCGCCCTCTGCAAGCAGGACACCTTGCGGTGGAGGCCCCGGTGTGGCCGGGCTGAGGTCCTTGGCCATCGTGCTAGGCCAGCTGGCCGTGGCCCTGCCCTGCCTCAGCCTTCCTGTTGGAGTAGGGATCCCAGTCCTCTCCACAGGCAGTTGTCCGCACTCATGGTTCAGGACACTGCCCAGTACCGTCCACCTCACGCCCCGAGGCGCTGCTGCCTCTGGGGACACTGCACGCCGATGACCTCTTCTCTGCGCATGCTGTGTCCAGGCGCCCGGTGCAGCGCTGGGACCACATGAGGGAGTGCGTGGCACCACCCAGAGGCTGATGAGCATCCTTGGGAAGTCAGAGGGAGTGGGTGGTGTCACCTGCTGTGACATCACCTCCTGCGGTGTCTCCACTGGACCCGACCTCAGGCATGACTCTGGCTCTGAGCTGGGCCCGGCCTGAGTCGGGGTCTTCTGTCCCAGGACCCCTGGTGACCCTCCCCTCCCTCTGTGTTCAGGGTCTGATCTCAGAGCTGAGGTTGCGCAGGGATGCTCGGGTGAGCCCCCGGCAGTGCCAGGACGAGGACGAGGATGACGATGATGATGGGGTGAGTGGCTTGGGGGGGGGCCCTTTGCTCTGTGGGAGGAGGGGCCCAGGCCAGGATGCGGTGGGCCTTACCTGGAAGCCCCAAGATGCTTGGGACAGAGAGGTCTTCGACAGTCACCACTTTGGGTGGATGTTATCCGTGATCATGTTTCTATCTGCCCATAATGCCACCCTGGCGACCCCCAGGTGAGCCTCGCTTGCCTGAAACTTTCCACATAGAAACATGCATGGAACATAAAAATCATGCCTGGGGAGCCCATTGGGTGATAGCATCACGGGTAGTTGCCAGGGCAAAAAGTGTGTGTGCCATCACGTGTATGCGTGCACACAGTCCCTGGGGCCTAAGGCAGAAGACACACCAGTTCTCTGTGTGAAGGACAGATGGGCAGGAGGCCTGTGTCCCCGGGGAGGCCCCCGGTCCCAGCAGCTCCTGTGAGCCCAGCACTGTGAACTGGGAGACGGTCCAGCCGCGTGCAGTGACTGGTCCAGGGAGTGGGGCCTGCAGCCATGTCCCAGCCCCAGGGTCCCCGTGCGGGGCCTCCCCTCCGGGCCGTTTCCCAGGATAGCATCCCAGGACAGGAGAGGAAGGGATGCCCTCCGAGCGGGTCTTTAGGTGTCCGTCCAGGGGCTGCACTGGTTTCCTAAAAGCTGTTCGTCCTAAGAAGCCTGGTGGACACGAGCCTTGTCGATGACTGGCTGACCTCCTCATGGCCTGCCCTCCCCCTGACCCTGAGCTCTGGGGGGCTGGGGGCTTCAGCCATCAACTTGTTTCCTATCAACCCCGCAGGCATCTGGAGACCTGGGCAGCGGGCTCATGGAGACCCAGGAGCATCCCCAGGAGGAGTTGGTGAGTGCTGGGGCCTGCGGATGAGGCGTCGGGCACACCTGTGCACACGTGTGTGTGACTTCTCAGGACAAATTCGCGCTGGAGATGGGGAACCAGACTCAGGCTGAGTCAGGGCTGCACCTTCCCATCTGCTCCCTCCTGCTTCCTCAGGTGTCTGTGTTTGCACCTCCTGTCGGCTCTCGGGGCCATGGGGGACCCAGGGTGACCCTGCTGTGTAGCCCCCCCTGCCTGGAATAGCACACAGGCTGGGGCACCTCGGGAAAGATGCCCCCTTCTCCCAGCTGGACCCACCATGTGGCCCACCCCACCCCAGGGTCATCTCCAGGGCTCCGGCATCACGGGGCCATGACAGGGTGGAGTGCTGAGTTGCCCTGGGGTGAGTGGTCAGCGGACCCCCTGATTCCAGGGGTGCTGGGGCCTCCCTGGCTTTGCACTTGCTAGAGCAGCGCTGGCTCTGGCGCCTGGCAGACCCCTGGACGGTGTCAGTGGGTGGTACCCACAGCATCCCTGCCCATCACGGGGCCTGTCCTCTCCTCAGCTGTCTACCCAGGGGCCCTGGCACAAACCACAGAGACAGCAGTGTCCCCACCATGCTGGTGCCAAGGTGTCAAGTGCTGCAGCTA
>SJYV01003495.1:0-10163 GCA_006410875.1 Neotragus pygmaeus
TTTTTTTTTTTTTTTTAGGGTTGAGTCCCTCCAGACTCCGAATAGGAGATCAAGAATTTGATTCATTGCCTGCTTTACTGGAATTCTACAAAATACACTATTTGGACACTACAACGTTGATAGAACCAGTTTCCAGATCCAGGCAGGGTAGTGGAGTAATTATCAGGCAGGAAGAGGCAGAGTATGTACGAGCCCTCTTTGACTTTAATGGGAATGATGAAGAAGATCTTCCCTTTAAGAAAGGAGACATCCTGAGAATCCGGGATAAACCTGAAGAGCAGTGGTGGAATGCGGAGGACAGCGAAGGCAAGAGAGGGATGATTCCAGTCCCTTACGTGGAGAAGTATAGACCTGCCTCCGCCTCAGTATCGGCTCTGATTGGAGGTAACCAGGAGGGTTCCCACCCACAGCCACTGGGTGGGCCGGAGCCTGGGCCCTATGCCCAACCCAGCGTCAACACTCCGCTCCCTAACCTCCAGAATGGGCCCATTTATGCCAGGGTAATCCAGAAGCGAGTCCCTAATGCCTACGACAAGACAGCCTTGGCTTTGGAGGTACATAATGTGCAAAATGTAGAAAGAAGAGATCTGCTATAGGGTCTCCCTTTCAGACCTCTTAGAGCTTTGTAGGAATGCTGAATATAAGCAGCAGCATTGTAACATTGTTATAGATGTTGAATGGTACTTTTACCATTAAGTACTGATCTTGGCACTTAATGTTGGGTTTTCTCTTTTTTATAGAAAACCTATTTTGGAATGAGTAAGCTTAAAACTGTATAACCGAATGTTCTGATTGATTTACTAAACCATACTTTGACTTCTTTAATAACACCACCTGAATTCACAGGAATTAACCTAAAATTTTTTTTTTCATCTACATTCTAATCTGTTTCTTTCTGTTTATCATTATCTGAAATAAGTGGGCTCCACAAATTTGAGTATAAGTGGTCTCTATCAAAATACTTAAATGAATCTTCTTATAGAAACGTGTTTGTACTTTAGGGGCTTGGGGTTTCTTACATGATTTATTGTATAGGTATAATGAGACAGACACCCAGAAGCGTTAATTCCAAGAAGCAGCAGGGTTGCTTGGTCTTTGTTGTTTGCTGCATTTTATCCTGGAGAAACCAGTTCCTCTTGAGGAGTAAATTTTTACCTTTACTGGTGAATAGTTACCCTTGTAGCCCATCTCCTCTGGCCAGCCATTGCATTGTATTTATTCTCATCTTTAGCACTCACAGCTTTGTTTCTTACCTCTTCTCTTTCTTCTTCCCTCCCTCCCTCCCTCTCTTTCTGAGTTATGCAGAGATAGTGGTTCAGCATAAAAGCTAGAAGTGGCGTGCTTTCCTGTCTTTCAGATATGATAACTTTAAGCAAGTTGCTAAATTTCATGAGCATAGGCTGAAGTTCCTCAGATAGGGGTGCAGGTTAGCAGAGAAGGGGCTGAAGTATTAATATATTTTTGTAAATGGAAATCTCGAAAATCCTTTGGATCATGCTTATACACAGAGGAGTGGGAGTTGCCTAGGGAAAAGGCTGTACAGTGAGCTGAAATTTATTTGAAGTAGTCTGATATTACTGGATTTAAAATTTTTCTTTTGCATTCTGAAGAGTGGGTGCAAAGAAGGGTTAGGTCCACAGGTTTGACTGAAAAAAATGTGTGCTTTTAAAATGTGTATATTTTGAGATCATGTTGTGACTGAAAAGTATTGTGTCCTGCTTTTGATGAGAAAGGAATTATATGTTGTCTAGGTCACACTACTTTTTCCCACTTAGAATTTGGAGGATAAGGAAAACAAGTTTCTAGCTTCATGTTTTCATTTAAGTTCATATGACAGCAACAGCCAAGATGGTGCTGTGCCCGTGACAGCTGTGACTCTGGATGCTTATTGCAGGCCCTGTTAGCACTGGGCCGGAGTGTGGGAATAGCTAGCTAACACCCAAGAGAGGATAGTTACCACGTTAATTTTGCTTCCATTTGCAATTCCTTTCTCAAAGAGAATTGGTTTGGTTTGGTTTGGTTTTGACCTCACTGAGCAGTTTCCAGGATCTAAGAGTCGGACACGACTGAGCAGCTTCACTTTCACTTTTCACTTACATGCATTGGAGAAGGAAATGGCAACCCACTCCAGTGTTCTTGCCTTGAGAATCCCAGGGACAGGANAATTAGATCCCATTTGTTTGTTTTTGCTTTTATTTCCAGTATTCTGGGAGGTGGATCACAGAGGATCCTGCTGTGATTTGGGTCGGAGAGGGTTTTGCCTGTGTTCTCCTCTAGTTTTGTAGTTTCTGGTCTTAATTTTATTTATTTGTTTTATTTTTCTCTGTGCTGTCTTTGTTGCTGCGTGGGCTTTCCTCTAGTTGTGGTGAGCAGGGGCTACTCCCCAGCTGTGTTGATGGGCTCTGGAGTGTGTGGGCTCCGGTAGTTGCACATGGACTCAGTAGTTGGAACTCCTGGGCTGAAGAGCACAGGCTCAATAGTTACAGCACATGGGCTTAGATGCTCTGCAGCATGTGAAATCTTCCTGGACCAGGGATTGAACCTGTGTCTCCCACACTGGCAGGTGGATTCTTTACCACTGGACCACCAGGGAAGCCCGAGAAAGACTTTATTTGAGGAGATTATTGCACAATGGGGAAAGAGACTATTGCAATTAGGTAGAAAACTTTGACCATCAGATCTGCAAACGTTATACAAAAAGGGATGTTCTTTAATAGAAAGAATAGGAAGGTGAGAGGGCATGGTGTGCGGAAGTGGGCTGGAAGGGTAGCCAGATGGGATAGAAGATTGGAGACTCTTCTACCCTAAGGACAGTTTGTTCTCCAGGGACCTCTAAGGGAAGAGCTGTCTGCTGGCCAGAGTCAAGAGACCTTGGGGTAGGTGAGGAGTTAATCACAGGTTAACAAGTACTTTCTTCTGCTGGATCAGTGGGGACAAGCAGTTCAGTGAATCATTTCTGAGGCAGAGAATAGGAATTTGGAGAGTCTGTATCTGGCCATGTTGAAGGTAAACCAGGGCATGGCCTGTGAGTCTTATCTAGTTTACATGGGGACCAGTGGTTGTTTGAGCTAAGCCGTTTTCCGGTACACAAAAGAGTGAGTGGAGGTGGGGGGGATTTCTTTAAACATTGCTGTTTTCCAGGATCACAGGGCTCTGATGAAGCTCAATATTGTTACTATTCACTGCTGGACTTCACAAATGTCAACATTTTGGGCCATATTTGCTCTAAAAACAAAAGAGATCTATACTACAGGTACAGTGAACCCATGTAACCTACTTCATTTCCTTATTTTTCTCCCCAGAGTTTACCACAATCCATTTCTCTTTAGATGTTGCTGCTTCTGTATGATACATCAGACAGACAGACAGATGCACACACCCACACAGAGTATGGTTTGTTATGTTTTCAGTTTAGTAAATGGTTTCATACAATATATCCATACCCATCAATCTCTTATCTATCCTCTATCTCTATTTCTTTATCTATATCTCACTTTTTCTCAGTCAGTGGTGAGTATTTGAGATCTGCATATCTTGGTATATGTCTTTCTATTTCATATATTTTACCTATTTAATAACTGTATGCCAGGGACAGGGGAGCCTGGTGCACTGCCATCTATGGGTTGCACAGAGTTGGACATGACTGAAGTGACTTAGCAGCAGCAGCAGTACTCTATTGGAATATTTAATTTTTAAAAATCCACTCTTCTGTAGGTAGGCACTTATATTGTTTTAATTTTTCCCTATTACAAACAATAAAGTCTTTTGTGTGTATCTTTAAGCTTGTGTATGTGTTAAAAAGTTTCTTTAGGGGGTGAACCTAGAAGTGGAGTTTCTGAAGCTTTACTATTAATAGATACTATCAAATTTTTCTCTAAAGCAGTGATACAAATTTATACCACCCTTTTTTCTCTAGCAGTCTGTGACAATTCCTTCTGCTCCACATTCTTATAATATATTTTAGTGTCAGAATAAAATTTTTGCCATATTGCTAGGCATAAACTATGGTATCATTTTGTGTTAATTTTTAGTTCCTGATTAGTAATGAGGTTGGGTTTATTTTCATGTTTGTAGACAATTTGGTTTTTATTTTTGCGATATGGCTATTCATAGTCTTTGCCCATTTTCCTTGAGTTGTTTTTCTTTTCTTATTGATTTGTAGATGTTCTTCCTGTTTTCTGTATACCAGTTTCTTTGTCAGTCATATCCATTGAAAAAATCTGTACCTAATCTGTTTGCTTTCATAGTTTTTTTTTAAAAGATATATATTTATTTTCATTTATTTATTTGACTGTGCTGGGTCTTAGTTGCTGCCCGCAGAGTCTTCAGCCTTCATTGCAGCATGTGGGCGTTGTAGCTGAGGCATGTGGGTGTTATAGCTGAGGCATGTGGGATCTAGTTCTCCAGTGATCGAACCCAGGCCCCCTGCATTGGGAGTGCTGAATCTTAGTCACTGGACCACCAGGGAAGTCTTGCTTTCATAGTTTTTATGTTTGAATGTTGCTGTTTCAGTCAGCTTAAGGTAAATCATGCAATGGTAATAGAGCTCCCAGATCTCAGGGTTTATTGCAGCAAAAGTTCCGCTTTTACTCACATTCACCTGGGTTGACAGGCCCTGCTCCACAAATTTTTCACTCCAGAGATCAGAGTTGAAGATGCAGCTCTTATCTTAGACATGTCAGTCTTGCAGCCTCGAGAAGAGATTACAGACCCACAGGAAGGCTCTTAAAGCTTCTGTTTGCCAGTGGCACCTGTCACTTTATACCCACATTTCATTGGCCAAAGCAAATAGCATGGGGTGAGGGGGTGCAGCTGTGTTCAGAATGATACAGTCTGTCACACCAAGACCCTGCCTGGTCCTTTTCTTTGTGGTCTGTGTGTTTCATGCCCTGTTGAAATAATTCCCTGCTGAAGGTCATAAAGGTATTCTATATGTTCTTTGGAGGACTTGATTTTTACATTTATGTTTTTGATCTATCTGAATATATTTGGGGTGTAGTGGGAGTTAGATATCTAAGTTTAGTTTGTTNGTGTTTCATGCCCTGTTGAAATAATTCCCTGCTGAAGGTCATAAAGGTATTCTATATGTTCTTTGGAGGACTTGATTTTTACATTTATGTTTTTGATCTATCTGAATATATTTGGGGTGTAGTGGGAGTTAGATATCTAAGTTTAGTTTGTTTCTATGGATATTTATATGGATATTTTATTTATATTTATGGATAGTGAAACATGCTGATCAGCCTTTTCATCAGCCATTCCAGCCCCTTTCCTCTGATGGTTTTAATGTGATCAGTGCCATATATCCAGTTCCCATGTATGTGTGATCCCTTTCTGGTGTCTCCAGTTTCATTCTGTATGTCTATTTGGTTACATCTATGCTAATTACGCCAAAGAATTGATGCTTTTGAACTGTGGTATTGGAGAAGACTCCTGAGAGTCCCTTGGACTGCAAGGAGAGCCAACCAGTCCATTCTGAAGGAGATCAGCCCTGGGATTTCTTTGGAGGGAATGATGCTGAAGCTGAAACTCCAGTACTTTGGCCACCTCATGCGAAGAGTTGACTCATTGGAAAAGACTCTGATGCTGGGAGGGATTGGGGGCAGTAGGAGAAGGGGACAACAGAGGATGAGATGGTTGGATGGCATCGCTGACTCGATGGACGTGAGACTGAGTGAACTCTGGGAGCTGGTGATGGACAGGGAGGCCTGGTGTGCTGCGATTCATGGGGTCTCAAAGAGTTGGACATGACTGAGTGACTGAACTGAACTGAACTGAATGTTGATTACTGTCTCTGTATGTCTCTCCATATATTTACATATATATTTTAAAATTTAGAAATATATCCAAGCATGCTTCAGCCTTGTGGCTTTAATTTACTGAGGTGGAGTTATTTTTCACCCCTTAGNCTTGGAGGGATTGGGGGCAGGAGGAGAAGGGGACGACAGAGGATGAGATGGCTGGATGGCATCACGGACTCGATGGACTTGAGTCTGAGTGAACTCCGGGAGATGGTGATGGACAGGGAGGCTTGGCGTGCTGCAATTCATGGGGTCGCAAAGAGTCCGACACGACTGAGTGACTGAACTGAACTGAACTGAACCAGGCATGCATCATCTAATAATTGCCCAAGCTGAATTTGAGGAAAATACTGGCATTCGGGGTCCTATACAGGAAAGTAAACAAGAAAGCTATAGGCTTATGCTACATAGTTTTCTTTGATAAATATTACCCTTATTGAAATTAGTATGGTTATATAGGAGTTGTTAAGATATTCCTTGATCTTTATATGTTTTCTGTAATCTTGTGTCATTTTTTTAAAACAAAAATGCATTTCTTTTAGAAGGCAAAAAAGTAAGCTAAGTATAATAGTATTGGGATAAACTATTATAATATGAAATTTTTTATTGCCTCCAGGTATCATAGACTTAGGGTAGGATAATACAGAAGGATAGCCCAATTCATTCCTCTGCAATCTCTGTCCCACCCATATTTCTGGCAATTAAAAAAGTTAGAAATTAGGGACAAAGCTCTAGCACTTGATTCTAATCTCAAATCTATTCTTACCCTTAATGTGTCTTCAGCCCTGAACCCTGTGATCCAAAAGCATCTCCAGAGTATAAGGATCCATTTTACTGAGAAGCAACTTGTAGCAGATAAAGCACAGAATGCAGAACGAGAAAATCAGGGTGCATGTACTTGCTGTTTAACTTGGTATAAGAAAATTTATGTCTCTAAGACTCAGCTTTCTCATCTTTAATATGTGAAAATTAAAACTTCCTTTTCAATAGCAGTTAGGGAAGTAAATACTCTATAGAGAAAATACTTTGAGATCATAAACTCCATGTACATAAGAGCATTTATCATTATTATCACAAATCTTGGGCTTCCCTGGTGGCTCAGAGGTTAAAGCGTCTGCCTCCAATGCGGGAGACCTGGGTTCGATCCCTGGGTTGGGAAGATCCCCTGGAGAAGGAAATGGCAACCCATTCCAGTATTCTTGCCTGGAGAATCCCATGGACTGAGGAGCCTGGTGGGTTGCAGTCCACAGGGTCACACAGAGTCGGACATGACTGAGTGACTTTACTTACTTAGCTACTTACTTATCACAAATCTTAGCATAAAAACTTCTCCATGTTTGAGTTCTCAACTATAAAACTGTTAATATTCTCTTCCTCAAAGGAATTCACAGAATCTGTTTTCTAAGTTTACTATGATATAATAGACATAACATACATGGAACAGAGACACGCTGCTTCAAATTAGTATTACTACTTTTTTTCTTATGTGATTTCCACCTTACATGATTTCCTTCTTAGGTAAAAAATAAATAAATAAAAACTTGCTCAGTCGTGTCCGACTCATTGCAACCCCATGGACCGTAGCCTACCAGGCTCCTCCATCCATGGGATTTTCCAAGCAAGAATACTGGATTGGATTGCCATTTCCTTCTCCAGGAGATCTTCCTGACCCAGGGATTGAACCCAGGCCTCCCACATTGTAGGCAGACGTTTTACCATCTGAGCCACCAGGGAAGTCTCTTCCTTTTTATATGCTTACCCTTAAAAAGAGATGGCCTCAAATTTTTAGCTAAATTTAGCCTTGCTTTATAAGCTTCATTGTACTTACTTTTTACTTATCTCTTTTATTTTTCCTTTCTGTGATTAATCTCAGCAACTTCAAAATCTACACAGTTTAGAGAACACTTTGTACTCTTGCTGACCTCCTAATACTAGTAAATGTGACCTTGTGTTCAAGTTCATTTTAGTTCTAAGGAACCAGAGATCAAATGCCAAAATCTACTGGCTCATTGCAAAAGCAAGAGAGTTCCAGAAAACCATCTACTTCTGCTTTATTGACTCTGTCAAAGCCTTTGACTATGTGGATCACAACAAACTGGGTAAAATTCTTAAAGAGATGAGAATACCAGGCCACCTGACCTGCCTCTTGAGAAATCTGTATGCAGGTCAAGAAGCAACAGTTAGGATTGGACATGGAAAAACAGACTGTTTCCAAATCACGAAAGTACGTCGAGGCTGTATAATATCACCCTGCTTATTTAACTTATATGCAGAGTACATCATATATGCATCATTTCTCAAATGCCAGGCTAAATGAAGCACAAGCTGGAATCAAGATTGATGGGAGAAATATCAATAACCTCAGATACACAGATGACACCACCCTTATGACAGAAAGTGAAGAAGAGTGAAATGAAATGATGAACATGAAACAGAAGAGTGAAAAAGTTTGCTTAAAATTCAGCATTCAGAAAACTAAGATCATGGCATATGGCCCCATTACTTCATGGCATGTAGATGGGGAAACAATTGAAACAGTGACAGACTCTATTTTGGGGGGCTCCAGAATCACTGCAGATGGTGACTGCAGCCATGAAATTTAAAGACGCTTGCTCTTTGGAAGAAAAGCTATGACCAACATAGACAGTTTATTAGAAAACAGAGACATTACTTTACAAACAAAGGTTCATCTAGTCAAAGCTATGGTTTTCCAGTAGTCATGTATGGATGTGAGAGTTGGACTATAAAGAAAGCTGAGTGCTGAAGAATTGATGCTTTTGAACTGTGGTGTTGGAGAAGACTCTTGAGAGTCCCTTGGACTGCAAGGAGATCCAACCAGTCCATCCTAAGGGAAATCAATCCTAAATATTCATTGGAAGAACTGCTGTGAAGCTGAAACTCCAATACTTTGGCCACCTGATGTGAAGAACTGACTCATTGGAAAAGACCCTGATGCTGGGAAAGATTGAAGGCAGGAGGAGAAGGGGACGACAGAGGATGAGATGGTTGGATAGCATCACCGATGCGAAGGACATGATTTTGAGTAGGCTCCAGGAGTTGGTAATAAACAGGGAAGCCTGGCGTGCTGCAATCCATGGGACTGCAAAGAGTTGGACACGACTGAGGGACTGAACTGAACTGAAGTAAAGGAGAGTTTATACACTCATTGCCTTTGTCCTGGATTCTGTGTTTAATATTGCAAAGTTTGATTATAGTTATTTAACAAGGATAGCTAGGGACAATAACATGATTGGCTAAATTCATTTCTAATCTGATTCTCAACATTTGCCCCACCCAAAACCCATATTTCTCTAGACCCCAAGGCAGAGTCACTTGCTGTTCTATACACATTTCTATGGTACCTTTCACTTACCTCAGTTACGTTTCTTAACCCACTGGACTTCAACTATCCATTCTATTGACTTTCACTATACTCTGACCTTCAGTTTTAATCATAACTATGTCCAACACTGGCTCACAAAAATAATAGCAAAACTGCAACGTTTATTCATCTCTCCTTATGTCAGACAAAATCAATTTTTTATTTATTTTTTTTAGTTTTTTTTTTTAATTTTTATTTTACTTTACAATACCGTATTGGTTTTGCCATACATTGACATGAAAAATTATGAACCTCCTACAGACAAAATGAACATGTGTTAAACATATTATTTAACTCCTAATGAAGATTTCAGTCATCTCTTACAAATTGTTCAAAGAAGTTAAACAAGCACAAATTTATGTAAAGAACTGATGAAATGAATTACAAAGAGAAATTAGCTTTTTCCATGGAGAAAAAATAATCAAACCTCCCTCTCAACGAATATCTTCATTGTCTATATATAAGAACTATTTTCCATAGCTGAAAATGATCTATGAGATCAGGATCAGGTAACCTGGAAAAGTATACTGTGGAAAATGCATAATTTCCACCCAAACACATTTTTCCCTGTAATTCTTTTAACTTTCACAAAATAGGCAACCTTTGTTAAATTTAACCAAAGCACTAAATTTTCCTATTCACCCCATAGAAGAGTCCTTTTATTTTCCTTTTGTATGTTTTTAATCCCACTCTATTATCAGCTCACCACTTAATCATTAAATATTTTGCTCTGAACTCAATAGACAATGGGCTTTCTACCTCTTAATCTTGAATTCTGGAAGTGTAGACATTAGGGAGAATATGTAGAGTCTGCTTATGTCAGTACAGGAAAGAAAACAAAGAGACAAAGAACAGCATTGGCTGAAAATTTGCTAATAATGGCAAGTTACATCTTATTCAGTTCAGTAGCTCAGTCGTGTCCAACTCTTTGCAACCCCATGAATCGCGATTCTCATGATGTACTCTGAATATAAGTTAAA
>SJYV01003498.1:0-20355 GCA_006410875.1 Neotragus pygmaeus
AGTGGTAAAGAACAAGCCTGTCAGGGCAGGAGACATAAGAGACGCAGATTCAGCCCCTGGGTGGGGAAGATCCCCTGGAGGAGGGCACGGCACCCCACTCCAGTATTCTTGCCTGGAGAATCCCATGGAGAGAGGAGCCTGGTGGTTGTGTCATGTTTCAGTCTGTTTTTCTAATGCTCTGGAGCTCTTCACAGCATTTTAAATATCTAGTGATAGTGACTATATCATATCCTGCACATGGTGTTCCCTTCTGTCAGCTGAAGCGTCCCAGTTCTTCCCATTCTCACCACGTTGATTCTAGATGTCTCAGAATTTTATTTGTTCTCTTGTTCACATTCTACTCCACTAAAGGCCACATTAAAATGTGGTTTTCTGTCCTAAATGTAATACAGCAGAAGGAGCTGGGGCATCAGAGGATAGTAGGGCCATTCATTCGTGTGAAATCTAATGGTGGTCATGCGAGCATATGGTTGACAAACCACTCAGGGCTTTCTCAGCCTCGCTATTCATTCCCAGGTCAGGGAGAAGGGCATCCCCGCTCCAGGATTCTTGCCTGGAGAATCCCATGGACAGAGGAGCCTGGTGGGCTATAGTCCATGGGGTCACAAAGAGTCGNGGCGGGCCAGTGGTTAGGCCTCTGTGCTTTCACTGCCAAGGGCCCAGGTTCTATCCCTGGTTGGGGAACTAAGGTCCTGCAAGCCACGCGGCCAAAACAGACACAGTTGAGATTAATTTTAATAATATCTACTTTATTTAGATATTTAGATGTGCACAATAATGTCAACTGAACATGTAATATGTTTTAAAATATTAATGGGATATTTTATATATTTTTTTAATATTCAGTTTTTCAAAATCTGGTGTTTGTTTTATCCTTACAGCACATTTCAGTTTGAACATAAAATTTTATTAGAAATGCTTGAACTGTATATTTAGATTTGATAAAACTTGTAGTTGAAAAAGTCAGGGCTTCCCAGGTGGTGCAGCGATAAAGAATCTGCCTACCAATACAGGAGACACAGATTTGATCCCTGAGTCGGGAAGATCCCCTGGGGTAGGGAATGGCAACCTACTCCAGTGTTCTTGCCTGGAAAATTCTGTGGACAGAAGAGCCTGACAGGCTATAGTCAGTCCATGGGGTCGCAGATTTGGATACAGCTGAGCACAGACACATACACAGTTGAAAAAGTATATTCACGTACCCAGGTTTTTCCAAACATAAAAAAGTTTTCTAGTAATGGAAGTAAATTACCAATTTTAAAAATATATATATTTTTTGGCTGTTGCCATGCAGTGTACAAGATCTCAGTTTCCTAAAAAGGGATTGAACCCAGGCCATGGATGTATAATCCTAGAATTCTAACCACCAGGCAACTAGGGAACACCCTTAAAATTTAAGTTAAAATTCCCTTGAAAACTCAGTTTCTCTGTCACGTAGCCTCATTAAAAGTGCACACTAGTTGTGTGTGGCTACGAATTTAGACAGGGAGCATTTATGCAAAGTAAGACAGGTATTTGCAGGTAATGTGCATTTTGGAAATAGCCAGATCATCACTAAACGTTCTTTCCGTGGCAAAGCATTTCATAGGATTGATGTTGCTTAATACATGTGAGCTTATGCTTGTGAAATTTTTAGGATTGGAGTGGTCAAATCCTAAGTTTACTTGTAGAAGATGAACTTTTTTTTTTTTTTTTAATGTGTAGGTTCTAAAATTTAAAATAAGGAATTGAAAAAAATTGTTCAGGTCTGCAGGATGGTACATCGGTAAAAGTTTTAAAATATAACCAATTTGTGTCCTATTAGAAATGCTAGGTACAGAGGTTTACACCTAAGGAAGGGATAGTCAGGGAGATTAGGATAGACATGTACACACTACTATGTTTCAAATGGATAACCAACAAAGACCTAGTATATAGCACAGGAAACTCTGCTCAGTGTTATGTGGCAGCCTGGGTGGGAGGGGAGCCCGGGGGACGGTGGATACATGTGTACATATGGCTGACTCCCTTCGCTGTTCACCTGCGACTTTGATAGCATTGTTCATTGGTTATACCCTAATACAAAGTAAAAAGCTTTTAAAAAGTAATTAAAAGCAGGTTTAGCTGGAGGGGTGGAAGCACTGCTGCCCCCTTTTCAACTCTGTGGAGCCAGTGAGATGAGTGGTTTCGGTGGGAGGTGACATCAGGATTCCAGGGTTCTCAGAAGCTTTCAGTCCATTGTCCCAGTCTTCCAGCATGGATAGAGGTGCATGAGGGGGAAGGGTGCCAAAGGATAATTATCTTGGGCTTGAATCTCATTTCTCTTTGGCAGGCTGGCCATAAACTATTATATTCATTTTGTATTTTTTGACATCTGGGCCAGTATAATATTTGCTAAATATGAGTAGTTTATAAAAAAGCAGGTTCAGAGATTTTTTATTATATTTAGTAATCTCACTGATTTATACTGCTAGGTAGTTGCTAACTAGAACTTCTAAATAATAACCTGTAAAGATAGAAATGATCCTGAATTGTGCTTGGAACCAAACCTTGTTCACGTGGGAAAGTCAGGCGTTGGTTTTGGGTTGGTGCACAATTCCATCTTGGTGGGCATAGAGGACCTTATTTTTCTGTGAAATTTTCTTAAATTTCATATTTACATGAAATTTAAGAATTTGAAGTGTCAGCTATTCTGTGAAGTCCTGTTTTTAAAATCAATATGAAAATTAATTCCGTACCTTTTTGTTTTCCTTTAGAAGTACATTTTGGTTATCTGTGCCTGGGTTAAAAACAACTATGCTGTGTAGTAGTGGGCTTACGTGATGCCCTTCATTTATTTTTTGATATTTATTATTTGTTTTTATTTGGGTGTGCTGGGTCCTGATTCTGGCACTGGGGATCCTCAGTGTACCTTGCAGCATTTAAGGTCTTTAGTTGGGGCATGTGGGATCTGCTTTTCAAACCTGGGGCCCCTGCATTGAGAACCTGAAGTCTTAGCCACTAGACTACCAGGGAAGGTCCTGCATGTGGTCATTTAATGGCTTAATAAGACCAGAGACATAGGACAGGGTCTCTTGTCACCTTCTCAGGAACCCAAAGCAGTGAGTCTTGTACCTCTAAGACGCCATTGTTTGTGGGTTTTTTTAACATTTTGCTTGCAGAAAATAATTGCTGCTCTTTTATACCAAGAAGTTGCTATTTTTAAGCTGAAGTTAGATAGCTAATTGGGTAGCTTAGAACAGTGGCTTCCAAACTTTTTGATTGGATCAACACTGAGAAATATAATTTGCATTGAGATAAAGTATTGTTGTTTAGTCTCTAAATAGTCTCCAACTCTTATTGTGACCCCATGGATTATAGCTCGCCAGGCTCCTCTGTCCATGGGATTTCCCAGGCAACAATACTAGGATGGATGACCATTTCCTTCTCCAGGAGATCTTCCCAACCCAGGGATGGAACCCCAGTCTCCTGAGTCTTCTGCATTGGCAGCTTGAAGATTCTTTCCCATTGTACAACCTGGGAAGTGAAGTGAAGTTGCGCAGTCATGTCTGACTCTTTGCGACCCCATGAGCTGTAGCCTACCAGGCTTCTCGGTCCATGGGATTTTCCAGGCAAGAGTACTGGGATGGGTTGCCATTTTGAAGCCCCATACATACAGAATGCACTAAAGCAAAAATATTTTCTATGTGATATATTCTATCCTGATACGTTCTACTCAAGTCCATTTTTTAAAACAAAACCCCAAATAAGCTGATCTCAACCACTGAAATGGCTAAATGACCTACTCTGTGTTGTCTCACTGAAGTTTAAAGAAATGTTAAGGAACCACTCAGGAGTTGGCCATTTTCCCAGACATGGTCCCCACTTCGGTTGGTTTTGAGAATCAGATTTGTCGGTCTGCTCAGTTGTCATACCAACCAGATTCATAAGTGATTTTTAGAAGTGTTCATTTGCTACTTGAGCATGTAGAAGTTAGGTATTTTTGATGACCAGAATGTTGTCCTTCCTATCCAGAGCATTCTGTTTGGATCACGAGGAGTTGGCCATCAATATTGAGGAATGGAGAGATTTACATATGTCCCCCCTCCCCAAATTTTAGAGAAACTTAAGTAGAAAAACCAGACTACCAGATAATATGTTTTCTCTTGAAAAAACCCCACAGAAAACAGTCATACTCTCTTTTGGGAGGGGTGATTCCCTGCCCTCTTTCCAGGTTTCAGGAAGACACATTTCTACTAATTAACACATTCTGTTTTCAGATACACTTAAGTGGGTTTGATTAGTTCAGCATTTCCCACTGTCAGGGTACTAATAGGTTTGTCTGGAGAAAAAAGAGGGAAAAAAAAAAAAAGGTTCCTTTCTTGAATTAAACTGATCTTTCTTACTATAAAGACTTAGAGTCTTTAAGATGGTAATATGTATTGAGAATCTTAAAAGTGTTGTGTATATATAAAATCTTAAAGTACCAGATTTTTATTTTTGTTTTTTAGGCACAGTTTGGAGTAATGCATGGTGTGCCTTCCATTTTAATTATTCCTTTCTAAAACTACATTCTAGACAAGCAAGCTGGATTTGGCTGTTTCCCAAGTCTCTTCAGACACTTTAACATGGTGGTTCCCAGATGTAGTTTCAGGGAACTGTAACATTGCAAAAGCAATATTAGGGTCCAACAAGAGTTAACCAGTTTTAAATTTGGAAGTAACAGCATTTTTTAAAAAAGGCAACCCTATTTATTACCACTATTTCAAAGAAAAGGGATTTTAGCAAAAGAGTAGAATGGACAGTCTCAGAACAAGAAACATTTTATTAAGTTGAATATAGCTTTATGAAGACTATTACATAGGGAATGCAGATCAGCACAGGTACAGGAGTTCAGCGTTAGGGAACCGCCCTAATTATAGACCATCTCTTAGCATGTATTACAATTAACTATGTGCTCGCTGGTTTTATTAGCCTCACTCATAGGAGTACAAGTTCTGTGACTGCCTTCCTTCATTCTTATTTATTGACTGTGATGATGGTTACTGTGTCACAGGAACTCGCACTTAAAAAAATTACTCCCTCCGAATATACTGTAACCAGATGACCATTCTACTTTAACATAAGAGAAAAAAAGAGCCAAGTCCATTAGGTGTTGAGCAGTTGTAGAATCTAGAAGATTCTATACTAGTTGTAGAATTGAGAACATTCTATTCTATTCAGAGCCTGTTCCGAAGTTGATCTGATTTAATGAGGTATACAGTTGACCCTTGAACAATGCTGAGGTTTGGGATAACAGTCCTTTCTGTGGTTGAAAATCCGAGTATAAATTTACAGTCAGCCCTTTGTATCCACAGTTCTGCATCTGCGGATTCAACTGTTAAGTATTTACTCTTGAAAAAAAAATCCACGTGTTAGTGGACACGCACAGTACAAACACTGGTTGTTCAAGGGTCAACTGTATAGTCATGGTGATTTTGTAAAAGAGGCCATTAGATCACAAAACTAAATAATATTACTTATGTACATTTCTGCCAGCCTGTTGGCTCTTGGTGACTTGTAAATAATGGCCATAGCTGATTTTCTGTCATATTACATATTATTTTTATGTCCACCCTCCCACTCTCACATCTTAAATGACAGAGACATTAAATCTGGCAGCCACACATCGAATGTCCCCTCTGTCTCTCTCCAGCGAGAGAAAGTGCTTTTCCAATGCACTTTACTCCTGTAATCAAGGGGCGCATGGCCAGCAGCTCACTGGTCTGCCCTGCTGTGATAATGCTGTCAGCTGGCTGTGGGAGTGGCCGTCCCCGTGAGGGCTTTGACTTCTCTTCATCAGAGTCCTCTGGCCAACAGAGGAAGAGAAGAGAGTTTGGGGTTAGCAGTGTAGGTAGGGTGTTAAGAAGCAGTATCGCGCTGGTAGACTTGAGTGAGCAGGCTATACTCTGCGTCCTGTGTACTTGGAAAAAATTACTACCTAAATATTTGTGCATCAGGCACTGTAGGTTGATGAGAATAATGTAAAGATATAAAGACCTGTTTTTTCTTTTTGAAACACAACCAGTAATATGAGCCTGCCTGTAATAAAAACAGGCATGATGCTAAGAGATCCGGGAAGTTGGAGGCAGAGCCTAGGCACTAGGGAAGATTCCACCAAAGAGGAAGCGTTTGACCTGAGTCGTCATCGCTGTGTTTTTTTTTTTTTTAATATTTATTTAGCTGTGCTGGGTCTCAGTTGCAGCATGCAGAATCTTCGATCTTTGTTGTGGAACTTGCACTCTTAGTTACAGCACGTGAGCTTTAGTTCCCTGACCAGGAATCAGATCCGGGTCCCCTGCATTGGGAGTGCCAAGTCTTAGCTTCTGGACTACCAGTGAATTCCTTGAAATGAGTCTTTAAGGGAAGTTAGGAGTTGCTTGGGGAAGGGGTTGGTGAGTAAGGGAGGAGTGATATAACATAGGGGATAAGAACTGTGGTTCTAAAGTCAGAACTAATGTATGGTTAGGTCAACCCACTGTTGGGCAGGTAATATCTGTGTGCCTCAGCTTTTTCACTTGTAAAATGGGAGATAATAACAGTACCTGGAGTCAGTGTTAGCTACCGTTCTCATACATTCTGTTGCTAGCATTTCAGGCAGAGGAAGTGGCTTGAACAAAGGTGAGGAGCTAGGGGTGGGGGAGTATGAGAAATGGTGAGATGTTCGTGTAGGCTGCCTGGAGGAGAGGGGAAGGGTTGGTTGGATTTTGTGTTGTAAGGAATCTGAATTTTATCCCGTAGAAAGCAGTTTTTAAAACTCAGCTTGCCAGGGCTTGCTGGCCCAGTGGTTAAGAATCCCCCTGTCAGTGCAGGGGACACAGGTTTGATTCCTGGTCTGGGAAATTTCCGCATGCTTAGGAGCAGCTAAGCCCTTGGGCCACACCTGCTTAGCTGGTGCCGTAGAGCTCGTGCTCCGCAAGAGAAGAAGCAGTCTTAGTTACAGCCACCGTGATGAGAAGCCCGCACACTGCAACTGGAGAAATTTATCACACAGTAGCAAAGACCCAGTGCAGCCAAAAATAAATAAATAAACAACTGTTCTCATTGTTAAAAGAAATCTCAACTTTCTTCTGTTGATCTCCGTGTTGGGATCTGATACATGAGGAGACATTGGGGGCAGTCAAAGCAAGAGGAGAGATTGGAAAATGTAAATTAAGTGAGTGACGGTACAGATGGAAAGAACTAGATTTTAGAAACAATTTGGTATTTCTAAATGGTGAAGTCCATTGGATGTGAGAAAGAGGGAGGAGTTATGCACAGGCCCCAGGCAGGGTGGAATGGGTGATGCCAGGAGTGGAATGGGCATTCATTGGGTGGGGCAGAGGTGTTGAATGTGTAAAAGGGTGACAGTGGGGCTGGCAGGCTTGTGTGTGCTTTGGACATGTTTGAGATCTTTGCTGGACATTTAGTATAACCCACTCCAGTGTTCTTGCCTGGAGAATCCAAGGGACGGGGGAGCCTGGTGGGCTGCCGTCTGTGGGGTCGCACAGAGTCGGACATGACTGAAGCGACTTAGCAGCAGCAGCAGCCTGGCATGCTGCGGTCCGTGAGGTCGCAAAGAATCGGACATGACTGAGCGCCTGAACTGAACTGACAAGTGAAAAGAAGCATCTGGAGCTCAAGAGAAGTTGGGAGCTATCCATTTACATCTGGAGACGGTCTTCTAGGCCATGGTTGTGACAGCACTCTCTTAGCAGATGATCAGAGGAGTGGGATGAACACAGGAAAAAGGTGATGCAAGAGGAGCCCAGGCAGGAAGGCGTTTGTGAAAGTAAAGGAGAGTTGATAGGGCTGGGACCTTGGGTCAGCCGAGATAAACCCTAAATGTGGGCAGTTAGGTTTGGCCTCCTTTAGGAGCTCGGTGCAGCAGGTTCATTCAGCATGTCGTCACTTATTCCGCTTGCCACTGTCTGCCTATGGGTTTTTGGTTTCTCTCTGTCACTACAGTGAGCAGCTCTAGGACAAGAACCAGTTATGCTCACTTTTGTAACCCCAGCACCACACACACAACACACACACCCCTCTTGGTGGTGTTATTTACTGTTGTGTCAGTTGCTCAGTCGTGTTTGACTCAGCAGCCGCATAGACTGTAGCCCACCAGGCTCCTCTGCCCATGGGATTTTCCAGGCAAGAACACTGGAGTGGGCTGCCATTTCCTACTCCAGAAGATATTCCCGACCCGAGGATTGAAGCCACGTCCCTTGTGTCTCCTTCATTGTCAGGGGAAGTCTTTACCGCTAGCGCCACCTGGGAAGCCCTCTCCAGAGATAAAGCTGGGAGAAAAGAGATGAGATCCTTATCTTTGTGGAGCTTATGTTCTAAAGCATGAATCTGAAGGCTCAGGGGAAAGAACAAGTCCAGAGGTAACCAGTGAAGATATCGGGATGAACGCTTAACTTCATCATCCATGAACTGAGCCTGGTACCCAGGATGCATTTGCTACAGCTAGTCAGAACAGAGGAGAGGGTCTGAAAAGACAACAGAGCTGTGAGAAGAGATTTGCTACATAGATGACAGAGGGAAAAGTAAATTTGGAAATGGACAGAAGGATATTTGAGGAAGTTTCCCCTGAGAGACATTCACCTCTGAATAGGAGGCATTCCTCGCTGTAAAACAGGAGATGAAGTCTGAGTGGAGAAGGGCTACAGGAAGATCCATCTACCAGCTCTGTGGGCTTATAGCTGAGAGAAGACATGCTTTATTTGTAATTGCAGCACTCTGCAGCCTTGCAGGCTCCTTCCAGCAAGGCAAGGTGAAGAACACAGAGAGTTGGGGTTCGTCTGAGGCTGAGTGAGGACTGAGTAGGTAGGACTACCACCTACCGGGTAGTGAGGACTACTGGGTAAGTAGTGTGGAGTAGCCAGGGCTTGAAGTCTGCAGGGAATCCTGGTGAATGTTCATGAGAGTCTGGGCAGGGCTGGGAATAAGATAGGACCAGGGTCAGGCAAATGACCTGAAAAGGAAAGAAAAGGTCTGGGTTGGAGGAGGTGAGAAACTTATGCTTTAGAAGGGAAAGATAATACTTTCTTTGTGCTTTGAAGTGCTTTATATATGTTAGCATTTAATCTTCATGACCATGCTAGAGCTAACTGCAGAGATGCTGAGTATCGTGCCCAAAGCTGCACAGGTGGGAAAGGATCCTGACAGCCTTGGCTGCTGAGTTGGTGTGCTTGAGTACTAACCCTGACTGCCTTGGGGAAAACCAGACGTGACCACTTCTCCCAGGCCAAATGGCTTCATGGAAGTTTCCTGAAGTTGCTGAACCATCCTGCCTGGCCTTCTAGCAGGAATTTTTTGAAGTGGCATGAAAGGGACCTATGAACTGTTCCCTGTCTTTTAAGTACATTTTACGCAACATTATATTTTATATAGAACTCTCTATTTTTCCCACCTGCCTTGCTCGTGCCTAAACATCTTTGAATAGGAAAAAAAGACTATTTCACCGAGAAGACTAAATGCAGATCAGTCTTGAGTTCTTTGGGCTGTAGCACCTTCTCGATTTACCTGTCCTCCCCCCACTAACCTGAGAAGAAGAGCCAGAGCAGCTGGCACTTCCACCCGTTTGAAGGGCAGAGAGACTGAGGAGACGCTTGGCTGAAAGGAGGGAGATCTGGCTGTATTGCCCGTTGCAGCTTCTACAGTGGTTGAGGGGGCTCATATTTCCCAGTTTGACAAACGAGAATGTGTTCTCTTCCTGGGGCTAGTCCCCGTGTGTTTTCAGTGACATGGGTTCTTCTGGAGAGCGAGTTGGACTTCTGTTGGGTAAGGAATTAGGCCCCTGGCCCTGTGCCCTCCGCCTGTGTCTGAAGCTGTGACAGGTGAATCAGAGTCTAGGCTCTCTGCAGACCTGGGGTTGGGAGAGACATTTTGACCTTTGTTTGGAAGCCATTTGGAAGCACAGAAGCTTTGCACATGAAATGTGTAGACAACTTTGTCCTCCTGTATGAAGAATCATTCGTAGAGACAGCAGTGTATATTCAAGGTACCTCAGCATTTTGTTTGCATTAACTTCTGACTTTGTTCTCAAAGCAGTTTGGAAGGAAGGTCACTATATCCTCCATCCCTTCATGGTGAACAAATTTTCATGATTAAAAAACAAAAACAAAACACCAAAACCACAACTTTTACATGCCAGAAGAGCTTCGATATTTCAAATATTGAATGCACAGGACAGATAGCTCATCTGGCACTGTTAGCTGACAGTGTTTGGTTCAGTTCAGTCGCTCAGTCGTGTCCTACTCTTTGCGACCCCAGACAGTATTTAGGTTCACTCCTTATCTTGGTATTTTCTATGGAGGTCATATCTTAACTTGCAGGGACTTCTGTACTTCTGCCTGGTTCACTGTTTGAGGCAAGCATTTTTGTCCCCCTATATTTTTTTCAACACTGCTAGAATGCCCATACTGCATCACATTATTAACACCTTTGGTTTTTAAGACTGCTACTTATGTACTTCCCTGGTGGTCCAGTGGTTAAGAACCTACCTGTCAGTGCAAGGGACACGGGCTCAATCCCTGGTCTGGGACGATCCAACATTCTGCGGAGCAGCTGAGCCCGTGTGCCGCAGCTTCTAAGCTTGTGTTCTAGAGCCTGTGCTCCGCGACAGGAGAAGCCAACCCAGGGAGAAGCCAACCCAGTGAGAAGCCCGAGCACCACACCTAGAGAGTGGCCCCCACACGCAGCAGTGAAGACCCAGTGTCGGCAGACATAAAAATACAACAGAGAACCAAACTGCTGACCTCCACTTCATGTTTAGTGATGTAATCTTCTCTCATCGGGTATTAAATCCTAATATTTAGTCACTGGTACTTGACAGAGCTGGTTAGGCAGAACAAATAAATAAATAACCCATCCCTGAGATAGTGGCCCCAGTGCTCTCAGGCCAGGATTAGTTGGGGTTTCTAAGACTAATTGGCAGCTTTATTTGGAAGTCAAAAGTAGAAACCATAGCCTATTTATTTCTCATTTCCTCTCCCTCTGAATATTGATACTATCCTCTTGGGTAAAGGATAAAGTCATTGCTTGTTTTTAAATCATGGAATTCTTGCTGGGTTTTTTTTCATGTTTGTTTGGGTCAGGGGCAGTGATAGGCAGACACACGTTAAACTAGCACTTATGACCTGTATTCTTTTGTAGATGCTCTGTGAGGTTTGTGTGACCAAACTGAAAACCACTGGTCTGAATCATACTGAGTTTTTCCAGGAGTCTCTTGTGGGGTACTCACATTCACTAAAGTACCTATTATATAGCAAGTACTTCTCATGATCCCATTGAGTCCTTACCACAACCTGAAGTGGAGTTTTATCTTCATAAGAAAGATGGTGGGCACAAAGCGTAGTGTCTGATCTGAGACTACTAAACAAGGAAGTGGAGGAACTCGGGCTCTGATTGCAGAATGTATTCTCTCTCCAGGCCTTCTCAGTAGCAGCACAGAATAATCTGTTAATTGATGGTAAACCTCTGTTTTATAAAGCAAAATGTCTTAAAATACGCGCTCAAATGGTGGAAACTGATGGCTTAATGAGAATCCTCAGCGCTGCATTGATAAATGATAACAAGGACAAAGAGACCAGTACTGATGGCATGCGAGGCAGGAGGTCTTTGGGGGAACAGTCCTGGATGGCCACTCAAAGGCATTTTTCTCTTTGAGCAGCATGATACATTAACTGGAAAGAGAAATTACTGAGTAGTTAAAAACTTTATCTCATGATTAATTGAAAAGCCAAACTGATTAATAAAGAGACATTTTTAAAAGGATCTTAACTGTATTGAGCTTAAGTAGTAATTCTTAAAGTGTAATCAAATAGAGGACTTATCAAAGCTATAATGAAGAAAATAGAAATCATTTGTAATTAGACAGTAATTAAAGGCAAGTACATGCCCAGTGATTTTAGAGTGCTTGAAAACAATTACTTTTCTTAAGTAGGTTAAACATCTGGGTTACAAGCTTGTTTACACTATTAATTTACTTAACAAACCTGTTCTTCAGAGATGATGTAAAATGAACTTTATCTTGGCTGTTTGAATTATTACAAGTACCAACTCAATGGGTACTTTTTTAAAGAAATATTTTTTTACACTGAATTTTTAAAAGTATTTTTCTTATTATTCTTCTTGAACAATTCAGTCCTAAAGCCTCTTAGGTAAACAGAGAAGATACCTGACCTGGTCAGGGTGTCAGAGCTCAAGTAGGATGCAGAGGCCTTCACAAGCAGGGAGGGTCTGGTGTGGTGTGTTGGACCTGAAGACAGATGAGAAGGGCATGCAGTGAGGTTGGGGTGGCAGCATCGGGAGACTGGTTAAATATACAGGAGGAGGGCTGATCCGCTACAGATGTATGTTAAGTGTAATGGGAGCTAGCAACTCTGTTGGAGAAGGGAGTTACAAATATTGAAAGGGAGAAAACTGGAATGAATCTTGTGAAGTTAAGATTGGATGTATTAATGTAAACTCATGACTTAAAAAAATATTGATATGTATATATAGAGAGATATTACAGATGTAAAATTCATGCATGTGTATTTATATGCATACATATGTGCCTACGTTTCTTTGTCCATAAAGAGAGTGAGGGTGCCGGGGAACAGCAATACCTCAGAGGCAATGAATTCATCACAGGCCCAGATCTTGGCTTCTTAATACCATTTTCCACTACAAGAATTTCCAGCTTCTTGGACAAATGGCTGATTACAGGATTCGAGCAGAGAAGTTTGAAATGAACCTGGAATATCTTGTGCAAAGAAGTCTTCAAGGATGCTGCAGGTATTTCAGAAGGACATGAGTGCCAGTTTGAAGGAGCTCCCACTGGCCAATTGTGGAGTAAATTGATCATCAGAATTTCAGAAGTGATAGTCATTAGTTAAAACCTATTGAATAAAAGAGAGAACTGAAGGTTCTTACAATTTCACATACTTTGCAATAAAACCTGTGTGTGGACTAATTAATAAATTCACAATGGCTTATTTAAATTTTAAAGTGCCTCCCCTCAAAGTACTTACTGAAAACAAAGGGGGAAAAAGAGTAACTTTACAGTGAAGAAGCATGGCAGATATTGCCTTAACCAAGTGACCTGAGTGAACATGACCAGCAGGACAAATAGAGATTTTATTTGTACCGTAGGACAAATAGAGATTGTGTCGCCTGATAGGATGCAATATTGTGTTGGTGATACTTGTGCCAAGATGGATAGTCTGAATCTAATCATGAGGAAACATTGGATAGGCCCACTTTTGAGAGAGAGTCCATAAATTAAGTGAACTGTGATCATCTTTAAAAGTTCAAGGTCCATGAAAGTCAAAGCAAGGTGATGAGGAACTATTTCAAACTGAAGGAGACTAAAAAGAGCTGACCTGGATCCTTTGATTTTAAAAGATCGTTGCTGGGATAAGAGCGAAACCTGAATGGGGCCCATAGCATTAATTTCCTGATTATGATAGCTGTATTTACATAAGAGATTTTATTTTATAAAGAAAAACATACATTGAAGTACTAGAGGTGATGAAGCATGAGATTGACAACTTACTCTCAATGGTTCTGGGAGAATGAGCTCTTTGTACGATACATGTAACTTTTCTATCCATTTGAGATTGTTTTAAAATTTTAAAAGAACTTAAATAATCTTAAAGTATGTAATTTTATGTACTTCTCTCTTAAATTGTGAGAAGTACATAGAATTAGAAGTCCCCCATTTCTCATTTTAAACACTGCTTCTCCCCAGTCATACTTCCCAGGTGGTGCTAGTGGTAAAGAACCTTCCTGCCAATGCATAAGACAGAGACGTGGGTTCCATCCATGGGTTCCATCCCTGGGTTGGGAAGATCTCTTGGAGGAGGGCGTGGCAACCCATTCCAGTATTCTTGCCTGGAGCAGGCTACAGTCCATGGGGTCACAAGGAGTTGGACATGACTGAAGTGACTTAGCTCCCATGTACCTACCTCCCCAATCCAGTTCCCTAGAGATACCACTGTTAACAACTAATGCATATTCTTCTAGGTATTTTATTTCTGTAGGAATGAATGTATTTATAATACATAGTAGATTATATTGAATGTATATATGGTATGCTGGCCACATTGCATTCCTAGCAATCAAAAGGCATAGTCCTTGCCTCTCCTATAGTAGCTGTGTGGTGTTACAGATGAGGTTTGGAAAACTTTGCCTGATGGATTTTGAAAGTCAGAGAATTGCTATTTGCTCTAGTTAAAGTAGTTTAATTTGATGTTTATATTTCTCTATACTCTGCTTCAAGCGATACTTTAAAAACTAGAATAGGCTTTTAAAACTTACTAAATGACTCCCTCCACCCTTTTTTTGTTGTTTTCCTTTTTGCCTCTGGCAGACGTATTTTGCAAATGACCAACTTTCTGTTACGAGTTTTAACAAGAATGTTTTCGCTTGTCACTTTTCGCATTTGAAAGAATCAAATAATTTATTTTTAGGATATTGTGAATAGATTGTGATTTTCCTCTACTCCATGAAGGAATGTAAGTAAACCATTGCTCCTGATGAGTATTCATAAACTCATACAGGATGGGAGATACGCTTGAAAACTGAAACAGAAGGGATGTGTCTTTCAGAAGGAGACAAACCCGTTTCTTAAAGATGAATCTGATTTATGTAATGCTTCAATAGCAAATGACTTATTTCTCAGTTTGGAGATGTAGAGCCCACAGGGCCAGATAATCACCCTGTTAGCTTTGCAAAGACCAAAATCTTTCCTCTGTGTCACTGGCCCATACAGATCTCAAGTTCTCACAGATGTGTTAAAGGGGCCCGTATGCAGAATGCCTGCTGGAATCGGAACAGGAGTGGACTGACTGAGTAGGGGGGATAATTGCAGGGCTAGGGGACCAGGGAGAGGAGGACATCCTGTCTTTCCTCACACTCTTACTGTCTTTTCTTGCTAACCTCTCCTTGCCCAGGTTTTCACTGATATTTTGATCTAAAATACTTCTGGATTTAGTGAGGAGGACATCGGAGCCTATTGCCTTGGACTTTGATGAGGCCAAGGTCTGTGTTGAATGGGTTTCAACTTTGAAGGCTCATGTTAGCATAGCACCAGGTTCCCCAAAATGCTGGCCACTGATTATCAACCTGTCTCGTTGAATGTTTTCAGTTCAGTCACTCAGTTGTGTCCAACTCTTTGCGATCCCATGGACTGCAGCACGCCAGGCTTCCCTGTCCATCACCAACTCCCAGAACATGCGCAAACTCATGTCCATCGAGTCAGTGATGCCATTCAACCATCTCATCCTGTGTTGTCCACTTCTTCTCCTGTCTTTTCTAATGAGTCAGTTTAGAGAGAACTGATAAGTGGTGTTCACAGTGTTACTGAGCACACTTCACAGATAGTTCAAACAAAACACATTTATGGTCCTAAGCGTTGGTGTTTCCCAGCCCCGTGTCAAGACACTTTGGTGCATCACAAAGACCTCACATGTCACAACATGCTAAGTTTTCCCCACTGCCCAGGGTCTGGCTCGCCCCTTGGATTCCCATCAGCCTTGATTCTGACTGTGTGCCCCACCTTCCTCTTTCCATTGATCCGTGTCCCACCACTCGCCCTTCCACAGCAGAAGTCAGCTACACAAGAGTGCTCTTTCCTTCTACTTTAACGTCTTCCAGGTATGTCATCAGGATGCAAAAATGTAATAGAACAGACTTGGGGAAATCACCCAGTAAACTCTTTTCTTCCTCAGTATTTTTTTATTGAAGTGCAGTTGATCTACAGTGTTGTGTCAATCTTTGCTGTACAGCAGTGTGATTTGGTTATACAGGTATATGACATTCTTGTTTTCTGCCCTTTTCCATTATGGTTTATCATAGGGTGTTGAATACAGTTATCTGTGCTGTAGAGTAGGATCTTGTTGTTACCCATTCTGTGTATAAAAGCTTATATCCGCCAGCCCCAGCCTCCCACTCCAGGCCTCCCTCTGGGCAGGCCCCTCCCATTTGGCCGCTGCCAGTCTGTTCTCTGTGTCCGTGATTCTGTTTCATAGATAGGTTCATTTGTGGCTGCAGATGGCATTATTTCATTCCTTTTTGTGGCTGAGTAATATTCTGCTGTTGTGCCACGTCTCTGTCGGTTCATCTTTGACCATCTGTTGATGGCCATTCGGGTTGTTCCTTGTCTTGACTGCTGTAAATGGCGCTGCTGTGAACAGAGAGAGCCATGTCTGTTTGAATTGCAGTCTTGTCTGGATGTATGTCCAGGGGATCGCAGGATTGCACTGTTGTGAGTAACTTCCATACTGTTTTCCACAGTCCCAGAAACACTTTAGTAATTACTCTGATAAATGCCACTTATGGAAGAGCTTTAAATTACAATAAATTCGACATTTAAGATGAAAATCTGAGAGCTTATGTCCTCTTCCTTTCTTGATACAAGCCTTGAGTTCAGTCATCAGGACAGTCTCCTGCAGTTGAGGCCTTCAGCTTTTGCAGCTTTATCTTTGTTTCCATTTCTTCAGAGCCCATTGCCCAGTGCAGCTGAGAAGTACCTTCAGAAATTCCTGAAAATTCCGCCCCCATCATTCTGCAGGGTGCCATGACCTAGAATCCAGAAGCGCTATTAGTTGCAGGGTTGGAAGTCTAGTGGCCAGCCTCAACTTGGACCTCTCTCTTGTCTCTTCTTAAAGTGTCTGTCTCATGTTTCCTTCCCTTCCCCACTTTTCCTTCTTGTCCTTCTCCCATCCAACTAGCATCACCTTCTTTAGCATTTTATTTCTCACGCCTACCAGCCCCTCAATAAATGAAAGAGAATCCAGAAAGAAAAGAAAGGAGAAGAAAGGAAGAGTCATTATAATGCAAAGTTTTGAGCAAAATACTTAACCCTGTATCTTTATGTTTGTCACATCTCTTTAATTTAAAGCTTTAGAGGATATGAATATTTTGCCTTATTTCCGTACAGAGCATCTGTACTGTGTTTAGACTCTGTGAGTTCTTTATTTCATTATAAGAGAAGGAGTTATGGGGCAGGACCTTTTTCATGAGCTTGCAAATTTCAGTCAATCCTGTATTTATTCATGAGTCGGAAGGTAAACTTGGCATGCAGGTTCAATTCTTTTCCTCTTTGTGGGTTTGCTGTGCCCAGTGTCAGGGGCCAGTCATTCCAGGTTCACCTACTAGCACTTTGGATTCACCGGGACAAGCAGAGCTGAAGCAATGTATCTTTTTCCTGGCTGTTGACCTGCCCTTCTGCTGCTTCTGCCCCACTGCATTCAGAAAACTACCAAGTTACTAAGTAGAGTACTTCTAGGTGTTGCAAAGCAGTTAGTGGAGCCTGGGTTTTAACGCCTGCACCATTGTTTGTAAGCAGGTTAAATCTCTGAATGGTAACATGTGTAACTGACTAGGGGGCTGCTTGGCCTCATGGATGCTCTTCTGTGAGAGTAATTGACTCTGGTAACTGCCCAGCTGCCTGCGGCTATGAGGGAGCTCTGCTGTGTTTGTACCACCTGCTATTGTTCTCGGCAGCCACTGCTGCTGCTTTTTTTCTATTTTTAATAAGTTGCCAATTGTTTTTGTCGGGATACCAATAATTCATTGAAATGGACATAGCAAAAATGTAATTGCTTTCTAATCTTTGTTTTCATTTTTGATTTCATTTTTGAAATTATTGATATTAGGAAGACTCTTGGCAGTTGTTATTTTGAAAATATGGATTCATTTCTGTCTTAAAAAATAGCACTGTTCAGTTTTTTCCATTCTGAAAATGGTAGACAAGCAGGAAGCAGAGGGCACTTTTCCCAGCGTAGGTTAATTTTGGCGATGGTAGTAATTTCAGGTGTATCCCACAGATGTGATTTAGTAGTCTGATTAGCTGTTCCTAGTCACTCCTGAGCCACAGGGGAGTGTGCTAAGCCCAGTTCTGTTGGTTGGCTTGTTCGCATAGGGGAAATTGTCAGTATCTCTTGTCTGTTTTGTTCAGTGATGGTCCCAAGTGCTTGATAGAATAATGAATAATATTTGTAGCGTTATAGTAGGCAAACAAGTGTAAATAGATAGATACCATTCATAGATTATTTGTTAATATTAGGTGAAATCATGCACCAATACTGCTTAGGATTCTTTGGTGTCGACTAGAGACCAGACGTTTACTGGTACTCTAGATAGGCTGATTCTGTGACGTATATATTAAGAAAGCATTTATACATAATGTATTAATGGGATTACTAAAATCACAAGATTAGTTGTGTTGGTTTGCCCACAGTAATGATAACCAGCCTAGAAGCTTGAGGATCCTAGTGAGGTTCATTACTGAATCTTTATAGTGACTTATTAGTGTGACAATTGACATTAAAGCATTTAGATTTTTTTTTAAGTAATTGAATAATTATTTGAAAGTTACCATTGTTAACAAACAGAAGTACTAGCTTTTGTGACATTCTCAGTTTACTAATTATCTATTTGTTTTTTAAATATAATTATCTTAAATGGTTAGAAATGTATCCTCTATAGGATTTTCTTCTAAATCAGAAAAGTGGTTTTGAACCTATAATAGTGTCAACACTATTCTGATTTAGAGAACTCATCAAGTGAATTTGGGCAGCCTCATGGGACTTTGATTATTAGGAAGTAATAATTCCTTTTGGATTCTGACATTAAGTTGGATTTTATTCTTCTCATCTATTACAATACATCGGAACAGTACAATAGTATTTAAGAGATGTTGCAGTGGAAACAAATACTGGTTTCTGGTTCCAAAGTACCTCCTTGGGTCCTTGCCACTGAAGCCGGTTTCCTCAAGTGTAGGATGAGGTTAACAGAATTTACCTCAGAGGTGTTACACTATTTAGGGCAGTGTCAACACATAATGAGGATTCCTTATTGGCTCAGACGGTAAAGCGTCTGCCCACAATGCAGGAGACCCGGGTTCAATCCCCAGGTCGGGAAAATCCCCTGGAGAAGGAAATGGTAACCCACTCCAGTATTCTTGCCTAGAAAATCCCATGGATAGAGGAGTCTGGTGGGCTACAGTCCATGGGGTCATAGAGTGTCGGACACGACTGAGCAACTTCACTTTCAACAAATAATGAGCACTGAAATATTAGCTATTAATGTGGCTATCAAGGGGCTCTCCAGCTGGCACAGTGGTAAAGAATCCACCGGAGGGAGATACAGGTTCCATCCCTGGGTAGTGAAGATTCCTTAGAGTAGGAAGTGGCAACGTGCTTCAGTATCCTTACCTGGAAAGTTCCATGGA
This sequence comes from Neotragus pygmaeus, assembly GCA_006410875.1. Lineage (NCBI taxonomy): Eukaryota > Metazoa > Chordata > Mammalia > Artiodactyla > Bovidae > Neotragus > Neotragus pygmaeus. The sequence goes on from SJYV01003498.1 coordinate 19,202, forward strand.
CAGAGGAGCCTGGCAGGTTACAGTTCATGGAATCACAGAGAGTTAGACACGACTGAGTGACTGAGCACACACACATATGGTTATTAAAATGTCTGATTCTGTATGAGATGCTCACTCAAGTTACTGGGCATTAGAACCATTTTGAAAGATCAGCAGAGTTTCATCTCTTTTAAGTGTCTCATTTGAGAATATAATCCTTGAAAGTATTACTACAATAGCAACAGAAAATATAAGAAATTTGGAACTAAACCTCACAAGATCTCCATGCAAAAAAATGTAAATTTGTATTAGGTATGAAGATGTAAATAAGCACAGAGCTCTGTCATGATCATTGGGTGAGAAAGCTCAGTAATTTAAAGATGTCATTTCTCTGCAAATTAGCATTTAAATCCAAAGCAGTTCCAGTAAAAATTCCAGTAATTTTTCTAAAAGTCGCTAGACCAATTTTGAAATTTATATGGCAGAAAGGACAAGAATAACATGTAGAAGGTTAAAGTGAAAGGTGCTTAGTCGTGTCCAGTTCTTTGTGATGATGAAGTCCGTGAAATTCTCTAGGCCAGAATACTGGAGTGGGTAGCCTTTCTCTTCTCCAGGGGATCTTCCCAACCCAGGGATAGAACCCAGGTCCCTCATTGCAGACAGATTCTTTGCCAACTGATCTATCAGGAAGCCCCAACATGTAGAAAGACTCCCCCAGTTAGATAGCAGGACTTCTGGTGAGCCTGTAGTAATGAATGCAACCTTGAAGAGATGCAGGTTTAGAGATGGATCAGTGGATCAGAGTGGAAAGCCTAGAGTCAGACCGCCATGTGTGTATGGAATCTATGATAGAACTGCCCTCACCAGTCTATAATCAGTGGGGAGAGGTGACAGTTGACACGGCACATTAGCAGGGAAAGGATGGACTTTTCAACAAATGGTGCTGGGACATCTATATGATTACTAGTCTCTGAGGCTGCCATAACAACACACCACAATCTGTGTGATTTATAACGTCAGAAATGTATGCTCTTACAGTGCTAGAAGCTAGAAATCCAAAGTCGGTGTTGGCAGGGCCAGGCTTACTCTAGGCTCTGTGTGTATGTGTTCAGTTGTATCCAACTGTTTCAACAGTCTCCTTTGCCCATGGAAATTTCCATTCAAGAATATTGGGG
>SJYV01003504.1:0-43248 GCA_006410875.1 Neotragus pygmaeus
ACGCTCAGTAATAACACGCAGATAGGGTCGTCACCGCTCCGGTGCCTTGATCGTGCCACATCTGAGTGGCTCTTACGTGGGCAGGGAGTGTGGAAATGGGCCACATCTGAGTGGCTCTTACGTGGGCAGGGAGTGTGGAAATGGGTCTCCCCGGGCAGGTGGCATTGTGCTGCTGAGAGCCCGCAGAAAGGCCAGGCTGCAGCTTCCGTGGGGTCCTGGGCTGGCAGAGCGCTGGGTTTGCCCTTTCAGGTTTTATGGTGGTTTTCTGACCATCACAAACCTTAACACCATCATCTGAATTTCAGCCTCTGCCCCCATTACCTGTGAGCTGCTGAACAAACAAGTGAAGGTAAGCCCGGACATGGCCATCTTCATCACCATGAACCCTGGCTACGCGGGCCGCTCGAATCTCCCAGACAACTTGAAGAAGCTGTTCCGGAGCTTGGCCATGACCAAACCCGACCGTCAGCTCATCGCCCAGGTCATGCTGTACTCTCAGGGCTTCCGCACGGCTGAGGTCCTCGCCAATAAGATCGTCCCTTTTTTCAAGTGAGTCGCTGGGCATCATTCCTAATCGTGTTTCCGGCACGTGTTAACTGTGCCATTTAAACGCGGCCTGTGTAATTACGACCTTTCTTCCCACGTGTCCGTTCTCGTTTGTTGACGTTTGGCGCTGCTTGGCGCTCAGCGGGTACTGTTCTTAAGGAAGCCCTTCTCTTTTAGACTGTGTGACGAGCAGCTCTCTTCCCAAAGCCACTATGACTTTGGTCTCCGAGCCTTGAAGAGCGTGCTGGTGAGCGCGGGGAATGTGAAACGGGAGCGGATCCAGAAGATCAAGAGGGAGAAGGAGGAGCGCGGGGAGGCAGTCGACGAAGGAGAGATCGCAGAGAACCTGCCTGAGCAGGAGGTGAAGGGCGGCCTCCCCCACACTGATCCAGGGCTCACGGGTCCCGGGACGGACATGCCAAACGGGCAGCGGTGGGGAGCCTGGGGCGGGATGCTGGGCCTCCGCGCTTGTTCTCGGGCGCGTGGGTGGTGGGTCCCTGCGGGAACAGAGCTGTGAACACAGAGCCGCCGCCCCGGAGCTCAGCCCGCTTCCCCCCGCAGATCCTGATCCAGAGCGTCTGTGAAACGATGGTGCCAAAGCTGGTGGCTGAAGACATCCCGCTCCTCTTCAGCCTCCTGTCGGACGTGTTCCCCGGCGTCCAGTACCACCGGGGCGAGATGACGGCGCTGCGGGAGGAGCTCAGGAAAGTGTGTCAGGAGATGTACCTGACCTACGGGGACGGAGAGGAGGTCGGCGGGATGTGGGTCGAGAAGGTGAGTGGGGCCTCAGGGCTGGCTGGAGCCTCACGGACCCTCCCCCCTGCTCCCCCAGGGGCCATGGTGCTGGCTGGAGCCTCACGGATGCCTCCCTCAGGGGCCGTGGTGCTGGCTGGAGCCTCACAGACCCTCCCCCCTGCCCCACCAGGGGCCATGGTGCTGGCTGGAGCTTCACAGACGCCCCCCTCAGGGGCTGCAGGGCTGGCTCGAGGCTCACAAACGCGCCCCCCCTCCCCATCGCCCCCCCAGGGACCTCGAGGCTGGCTGGAGCCTCACCAAGCCCTGCAGGGGCCGAGAGTGACGACAGCCCTGCCCACCTGGGCTGTGTCCACCAGGCATGCCACCTGGTTTGTGAAGATTTGTCCCAAGACCCCCGATAGGATTATTTTCTTAAGTGCAGTGATAGCAAAACTTAGCTGAAATGTTCACTCACATGGTGTGGTTTGCTCTCTGAAAATGCCAGCTAAAGGGGAATGACAAGACACTGGGGAGAAATGTCTTCGATGGTAGAAGGTCTTTCCGGCCTCACGATTAACGGTAAACGTGCCGGTCGGTGCAGAGTGTACAGTCTCTTCTGCACCTGCTTCTTCCTTTCGCCTCCTCTGTGAGTCGCTTGGGAAAAACGGTCATGTGCGCAGGTTGTGCCTGTGACCCTGAGCCTTGCTCCTGGGTTAGACGGGGGCTCCGTCAGCTGCGCTCCGTCCTCCTGGCGGGGGTCTCTCCTGAGGCAGCTTGCTGAGCACCTCCCGTTCCACTGGCTGCAGCTTCCCTGACTCCTCAGACAGCGCCTCAGTGCAGTTAAACCCTCTCTACCTGCCGTGGTTGTGGCTGGCTCAAGGGCTCTGGTTAGAAATCGCAGGCATTGCCTGGAGGGCTCCCAGCACATCTCTTGCCGAGCACGGTGAGAAGCAGGAAGGAGCCTTGGCATGCCTTCTCTCAAGCGCTGACATCACCGCTGGGTTTGCCCCCAGGTTCTCCAGCTCTATCAGATTACCCAGATCAACCATGGCCTGATGATGGTGGGGCCCTCAGGAAGCGGGAAGAGCATGGCCTGGCGCGTCCTTCTGAAGGCTCTGGAGAGGCTCGAGGGTGTGGAGGGTGTGGCCCACATCATCGACCCCAAAGCCATTAGCAAAGACCACCTGTATGGAACCCTGGACCCCAACACCCGGGAGTGGACAGACGGGCTCTTCACACATGTTCTAAGAAAGTGAGTGCACGTGGGGTGGGGTCGGGGCCTCCAGAGAACTAGGGCCTAGCATTCTGTCCTTGTGGAAACTGCATTATTCTTACACAGTCTAGGAATACTTCAGAAATGGTTGCAAGCTGAGTGTTTTAGTCTGAGTCACCGCTGCCTTAACCCCTTCCACTCCAGGATCATAGACAACGTGAGAGGCGAGCTGCAGAAGCGCCAGTGGATCATCTTTGACGGCGACGTGGACCCTGAGTGGGTGGAGAACTTGAACTCGGTGCTGGACGACAACAAGCTGCTGACGCTGCCCAACGGGGAACGCCTCAGCCTCCCGCCCAACGTACGGCCTGCATGCATGCGCCCGGCGTGCTCGGCCGGGAGGGCGGCTCGGGTCGCCCTGGGGTAGCCGCGGGCAGCAGCTTCGCAGTTGGCGCCTCTCTTGCTAGGGTTGCTCCATTCCCAGGGCCAGTGAGAGACTCCAGAGGGTTCATTCGTAACCTGCTGCTCACGGTTGTTAGGCATGCTCTGTGATCAGCCTTTCCTGCTGCCCGGGGAGGTAGGGTTGTGGTGGGGATTTCTGGGGAGTGGTGCAGTGAGGGATTTAGACGTGGACCTCACGGTCATCCCTCGGAAATGAGTGTCTGATATGGGTCCTTCCGATTACAACGCCTGGTAGGTGGGTAACCATCCGCAGGCCTGGCACGGACGTGTGTTTGTGCTTTGACCCCACATTTATGGAGTGCCACGGTGGGCCAGGCCCCTTCTGTATGCTGCAAATATAGCCGTAACCAACACAGACAAACCCGCTGCTCTCCTGGGGCTCACAGTCAGAGGCGGAGGCCACAGATAGATGGGAGACGTGGGCACGGGGCTGCGGAGCAAGCAGACGCGGAAGGCGGCCGAGGCAGGACGTCGCTCCGTCAGGGCTTCACGGGAACGCTGGCGGCCTCAGTGGAGACCAGGGCCTGAGGGAGTGGCTCCCGGGCGTTGGAGTGGAGCCTTGGTGGCGGGAGGAGCCCCTGGGCATGCCCACACACACCAGGAGGGGGCCGGTTGGCCAGCATGCAGGGACGTAGGGACAGGACCCAAGAGGAAACAGGCCTGGGGTCACCGAGGATGAGCTTGCCTGCCGGGGTGAGCTGGGAGGGTGTGGGAATACTGAGAAGGGACCCGAGTTGTGGGTGTGAGTTAAAGCGCGTGCTGATGGGACCTGCTGGTGGGCTGAGGGAACGGAGGCTCCAGCAGGACCTCTGAATGGGTGAGTGGGTGAGTGGGTGCTTTCATCACGACAGAGGGTCAGCCTTAGCGGTTATGTTACTTGTGGAACCGAGATGCAGGTCTAGGAACACACACTCGGCAGAGAGGGGCTTGGTGTGACTCGTCAGGCCATCACCCGGCAGATTCTGACTGTTGTCGCAAAGCTAGATTTCCTTGTGAGGCACGCTAGCCCTGAGGTGAGGGCTCTGGAATCAGACCCTGGTTTGCTTCTCAGCCCTACCGCCTACTAGTAGCGGACCCGACGAGGCTGCCAACCCCCTGTGCAAACGGAAACCCTGCTGACCGGCCTGGCAGGTTCAAGTGCGAGGGCCTGGCCACAGCCCCTCACTGCGGGCCCCCCCGTCCAGGGAGCGATGGTTCTGTCCCATTAGAGCTCCCGGTTCTCCCAACCACAGGGGTTTTTTTTCCTGCCCAAGTTCTTAAGGAGAGAGGTTGCTGGGTGTTGTGATAATGCAGACTTAGATGTTTTTACTTCTGAACTGAGTGAAAAGAGATTTAGAGTTAAATCGCTCTTTCAGTAGGCAGGTAGGTAAACCAACTTTAACTTCCTGATATCTACCAAACCCACATCCTTAAATCTGCTTGCCGTTCTCCCTCCAGGTGCGGATCATGTTTGAGGTGCAGGACTTGAAGTACGCCACGCTGGCTACCGTGTCTCGCTGCGGCATGGTCTGGTTCAGCGAGGACGTGCTGAGCACGGACATGATCTTCAACAACTTCCTGGCCAGGCTGCGCAGCATCCCACTGGACGAGGGGGAGGACGAGGCCCAGCGCCGGCGCAAGGGCAAGGAAGACGAGGGCGAGGAGGCCGCCTCCCCGATGCTGCAGGTGCGGGCGGGGTTGGTGGTGTGCACCCAGGGGGTCCCCTGCCCCCGCAAGTCGAGGCACGCACGTCATGGCAGCCCCGCCCCCGCTGCAGCCTGGGACTTGCATGATCAATGTTGTCTCACGCCAGCTTCTGAGGAAGCCAGTGGTCACAGTTGCAGAAGTGTAGACGTGCATGGAAAATTTAAGAGTCCTTGCAGATTTCTCTTCAAATTGATGAGAAATGGCCTATTTTCAGTTTTGATGGTAAAAACCAGTGTTCCCAGGAAGCGTGATTTTTGAGAACTGCCAGGATGAAGGAGTGGGATTGGTCACTGGAGCCTCGACTCCTCATTTTTCAACCCAGAAAAAGTTTCATCTTGATGGGGCCCTCCCCCAGGCCCGGTTTAGAGCAGGTGAAAGTCCCCTGGCCTTGCTAGCTGGCCGCTGAGCTTGTTGACCCACCCTCGCAGATCCAGAGGGATGCGGCGATGATCATGCAGCCGTACTTCACGTCCAGCGGGCTGGTCACCAAGGCGCTGGAGCACGCCCTCACGCTGGAGCACATCATGGACCTGACGCGCCTGCGCTGCCTGGGCGCGCTCTTTTCCATGCTGCACCAGGCCTGCCGCAACGTGGCGCAGTACAATGCCAACCACCCCGACTTCCCCATGCAGAGCGAGCAGCTGGAACGCTACATCCAGGTCAGGGCCGGGCGGCTCCAGGCACCGCGGCTACAGGGCTGATGTCGCTGCACATGTCTCTCCTTGAATGTTGAGACTCCACTCAAATCGGGATCTGCCTCCTTCCCCGCAGCGGTACCTGGTCTACGCCATCCTCTGGTCCTTGTCCGGAGACAGCAGGCTGAAGATGAGAGCAGAGCTGGGCGAGTACATCAGGAGGATCACCACGGTGCCACTGCCTGCCGCGCCCAACATCCCTATCATCGACTACGAGGCATGTGCCGGAGGGCGACGTCCTCCCCGCTTCTCGCCCTGCAGCGGCCTTGCCTGCACTTAATCAGCCTTTCCTGTCCGGGGATCTTGTCCCTTTAGTCTCCTGTGGCACAGGGAAGGCGGGTTAACTTGGAGGTCCTGACTTGGGTGAAAGGGAGTGGGTCCTGCAGGCCGGCAGGCTCGGGGGACACCCCCCCCCAGCTGTGACTGACCCTCGCCCTCCCGTGTGCAGGTGTCCATCAGTGGAGAGTGGTCGCCGTGGCAGGCCAAGGTGCCACAGATTGAGGTAGAGACACACAAGGTGGCCGCCCCGGACGTGGTGGTTCCCACGCTNCCCCCCCCAGCTGTGACTGACCCTCGCCCTCCCGTGTGCAGGTGTCCATCAGTGGAGAGTGGTCGCCGTGGCAGGCCAAGGTGCCACAGATTGAGGTAGAGACACACAAGGTGGCCGCCCCGGACGTGGTGGTTCCCACGCTGGACACCGTCCGCCACGAGGCCCTCCTGTATACTTGGCTTGCCGAGCACAAGCCACTGGTTCTGTGTGGGCCCCCCGGGTCTGGCAAGACCATGACGCTCTTCAGCGCCCTGCGGGCCCTGCCCGACATGGAGGTAAAGGGGCAGGAACGGGCGGCCGACCTCGGGGCCAGGGACGCGATCGGCCTTCCACCGCTCCCCTGGCCTCTGTCCTCCTGCAGGTCGTCGGTCTTAACTTCTCTAGTGCAACCACCCCGGAGCTCCTGCTGAAGACCTTTGATCACTACTGCGAGTACAGACGCACCCCGAACGGGGTCGTTCTGGCCCCCGTGCAGCTCGGAAAGTGGCTGGTGTTGTTCTGTGACGAGATCAACCTGCCAGACATGGATAAATACGGGACGCAGAGGGTCATATCCTTTATCAGACAGGTCTGTTCCTGTCCGCGAGGCCCCGACTTCCCATCCACGTTACTGCTCACTTCTGCTCCTGACGCGTCACCCCCTTTTCTCAGATGGTGGAGCATGGGGGCTTTTACCGAACCTCTGATCAAACCTGGGTGAAGCTGGAGAGGATCCAGTTTGTGGGGGCTTGTAACCCGCCCACCGACCCTGGGAGAAAGCCCCTCTCTCACAGGTAACACCGCTGGTAGACTTCCCAGGCTCACACACACTGGTTCCAGGATTGCTTTAAACAGAGTGTAACAGAAACACGGTTTTGGTGATAAAAGTAACAAAATAGTGCTCATCACTGGAATTCCTCTGGGTTTCCCTGCACTGTGCTGGAAACCTCAGAAACACACTCAGGATGAAAGCAGTAGTGAGCTGCCCAGACTTGCCTGCAGGGTCCAGGTGAGGCTGAAATAAGCCAGAGTCATTTTCCCACCTCTGCTGGCTTCATATTCGGGTTTCTGCATCTGCTGCTGGGAGTGAGGCCACCCTGAGCTGTGCCGCGAAGCCTGGGGGCGGAGGAGGGGGTGGTCCTCCAGCGCCAGTGGCTGAGCCGGGCTCTCCCCGCAGGTTCCTACGCCACGTGCCCGTGGTGTACGTGGATTACCCGGGTCCCGCCTCGCTGACGCAGATCTACGGCACCTTCAACCGGGCCATGCTGCGGCTCATCCCCTCGCTGCGCACGTATGCGGAGCCGCTCACCGCGGCGATGGTGGAGTTCTACACCATGTCCCAGGTGCGCGGCCTCCCTGCCCCCTCCCAGGGCCGAGGGCTTGGGAAGAGGCTGTGCTCCGTGAGCCCCTGCTCAGCACGGGGGCTTCCCGCGGAGCCCTCTGAGTCAGGTCACTCCTGCAGCCGGCACCGCGCCCAGGCGCCTGTCTCCTTGCTCTGCATCCTGGTCCGGCCCTGTGTGCCTCTTCATTCCCTGATGAAGCTGAGACTGGACGGTGCACTTTCTAAGCGGGTGTGCACACTCGTGTCTCAGCAGACCCAACCCGGGCACATGGGTCTGCGCTCACCCTTCCGTGGTGTTTATGGTGACCAGGTGTGGCCACCACACTCAGGCTGGACCAGTTACACTCCCACCACGGTGCCTCATCCAGCCTTGGAAAAAGGCTGATTCAAACTGTCTTTGCTCCTTGGATGAGCAGAGGTGCTCCTCGTGGTTTTGATTGGCATTCCTCTATTGGTTTCTAACAAGGGCTCCTGCCGGTATTCCACTGAGACATCAGCTAGCTTAGAGTCCTGTGTGAGAACTCACTTGTCATGTTATTACAAATGTTTTAAGCTTTGTATGATTGCAGCCTTTTACCTACATGTTTTAAGTATCATGAAATGTAAACTCTTTTCTTTGTATTTCTTTTTGAGATAATGCTTAGAAAAGCTTTCTTGCCCCTTAGGAAGTACATTTTTTAAAGCATTTTAATAAGAATTTTTCTGTAGTTTTATTTACTTTTAGTTTTCTCAATGTAATAAGGTATAATTAATTTCAACATAAAGTGAGCACTTTGGATCTAACTCTGTACTAAATCATAGTCCTATTATTATTTCATTCTGAAATATCGCAGGGTGTAGAGTCTTTATTTTTACTATAAACGTGTTATGCAGCATTTCCCTTTGCTACTGCTTCTCTTGTCTTGGGACTTTACACGGAACTTGGTGCTCTTTGTCTTCCCGCAGGAGCGGTTCACTCAGGACACACAGCCCCACTACATCTACTCACCCCGAGAGATGACCCGCTGGGTGCGCGGGATCTTCGAGGCCCTGAGGCCCCTGGAAACGCTGCCTGTGGAAGGCCTCATCCGCATCTGGGCGCACGAAGCCCTCCGTCTCTTCCAGGACAGGTGAAGCCGAGGGTCTGGGCAGCTCCCTGTTCCCCTGTGTTGACCCCCGAGCTAGAGTCTGCACGAGGCCTGCCTGCCCCCTGGTGGAGGGGAGCCTCGCCTCTGGTGACCGATCACGGCTACCCCCTGTCTGGGATCTTGGTGCTGTGACTGCCCTGCTTGGTTACCTTTGGACCTTGGGCAAGGCATTTTAGTTCACCTCTTCCTGTCGGGTGGGCCCCACGCAAGGTCAGAGTGCAGAGGTCACAGGCGATTTCAGTGCCTTCTCGCTACAGCCTGCGGTGCCGTCCTGTAACTGTGAGCCCTCCCTCGTCCGCAGTCTTGGCTCTCATCGTGGGATTTGCAGCTGTGTCTCTGGGGCTTTGGTTTTTCTCTTTTACCTGTTAACCACTTATATCAAGTGTAAGCTTTGATCACATATATCACTTTTAAGCTTTGGCTTTTCCTGGTTAAGTGAGCAGTCCCAAAGGGAAGACTTGCTGGCAGCTGTAGTCGGTGTTCAGCATGGATCCCGGGAGGCTCTGTGGTTTTAACCATTGTGTCAGTAGAAGGCTGAGTGTTTTATCTTTTAAGGAATCTTAAGAATTACTGACTTGTAAAAATCAGAACCTTTTCCCTATATTCTTTGTTTATAGCTCTGTACAGCCTTTGTTTTATGACAAATTCTTAGTTTCCCCAGGTCCTGCTTTGTCATTTTTATTTTTCTTTTATTTTTAATTTCATGCGTTTAAACACTGCACTGTAATATCTACATTCTGGATCACTTAAGGCATCCTGAGTTCAGATTCTTTGGTCCTTCCATTTGTGGGAAATGAAGGTTTCTGGTAGAAGAGTAACGCCAGGCCTTGAGTAGCCCACAGCACCCTCAGAGCCTAGTGTTTTCTCAGCGCGGCCTCTGTCTTTTCCTCTGCAGACTCGTCGAGGACGAGGAGAGGCGCTGGACTGACGAAAACATCGATATGGTTGCTCTGAAGCACTTTCCCAACATCGACAAGGAGAAAGCCATGAGCCGGCCCATCCTGTACAGCAACTGGCTGTCAAAGGTGATGCATTGGCGCCGTGTCTACAGTTCTCCTGTCCTTCTGTCCTTTCAGTTAGGATCATCATCTAATCAGAAATGTCTTTGACTTGCACTTACTGTAAAGGAAGGCATGGTGTTGGCTCAGTCGTGTCCGACTCTGCAACCCCATGGACTGCAGCACCCCAGGCTTCCCTGTCCATCACCGTCTCCCAGACTTTACCCAAACTCATGTCCATTGAGTTGGTGATGCCATCCAACCATCTCATCCTCTGTTGTCCCCTTCTCCTGCCTTCAATCTTTCCCAGCATCAGGGTCTTTTCCATTGAGTCGGCTCTTTGCATCAGGTGGCCAAAGTATTGGAGCTTCAGCTTCAGCATCAGTCCTTCCAAGTAATATTCAGGGTTGATTTCCTGTAGAATTGATTGGTTTGATCTTGCAGTCCAAGGGCCTGTAAGTGTCTTCTCCAGCACCCCGGTTCAAAAGCATCGATTCTTTGGCACTCCGCCTTTTTTATGGTCCAACTCTCACATGATGGAGGCGTGATGGGCTGCAGAATTGTAGCTGTGGATAATTTTGGGCAGTCGATCCCAGGAGCAGGCTGCTGTGAGAGCTGTGGATGCTGACCACCTGAAGGTGTGGTTCAACATGCTTGCATTGAAGGGAGTCTTTGCCTCACATGCTTTTACTTTCCTCACTGTGAAAACAAGGCATTTTGGGTAATCTGTGTGCAAGTCTTCCGTGTGCTGAGATCCTAGGCAAAGTTGACGCTTCCAGAATAGCCAGGAGTTGTCCTTTTCTCAGAAAGAGAGCAGGGCATCTTAGAAGGCTGCAGCCTTGGCATGCGTTTCTTCAGTGGGCAGTGCTGACTTGCACCCGAGGACAGTCTTCCTTTAGGAGCTCAGACGCATAGGGTGAAGCAGCTCCGTCTTGGAAGGGCTGACCCCGGCGTGGGGGCTCAGGTGAGTGTTCCCAGGCCTCCATCTGGGTGTCAGGAAGGGTGTGGCAGACAAAGGGCCTGTGGGAAGCAGGGACACAGGAGCAGGAAGCACAGGGCATTTTGTGCAGCGTTGCTAGATTGTCCTCTTTATTTCTAGGCTTTGGATACTATCCTGTTTCATTCACAGGCAACATCTTCTACCAGTGGCCTGTCTTTTCAGTTTGTTTATAGCATCATTGGAAGAATGAGCGTTGTTAACGTACTGTCATTTAAATCCTCAGTCTGAATTGAATTAGCGCGTGGGGTTCCCCGGTGCATGTCCACGGCCTGGCCCTGGGGCTCTGGGTGGCTCTATCACTTGGGTTTTTGCGGGGGCCTCTCACAGAGCTCTGTCCCGTGGGCTGGTTCGTTCATTGCTCTCTGGGCTAAAACCACGTGGTCGTGATCATGGCTGTGAATCTGCCTGCTGGGACGACAATACTTCACTCCTGGTTCTTCTCTCAGGGTGTCTTTCCATTCTGGGCCTTTCCTCTTCCAAATGAAGTTGCGTCAGTGTGACTTCCACCATCCACCACTGAGTCCCTGGCTGGGATTACATTGAATCCGTGTGTCACTTGTGGGGAGCTGGCGTGGTTGCAGTCGTGCATTTCTCTCTCTCTGACTGTGGTGTGTCTCTTCATTTACCGACACGTTCTGTGCTGTCTTTCAGTGATGTTCGGCTTTCTCCATAAAGATTTTCCGTGTCTTTAGGTCTCACCCTAGTTTGCTTCCTTTTTTGTTGCTGTGTTGTAAATACCTACTTTTCTCATTCTTTAGGACAGTGTTTCAGTGTGTAGAAATGTGATCCACTTTGCTGTAAGAACTAAGGTGATTTCTTCTTAGTTAAGTAGATCTTCCCTTCTTTCCTATAGGACTACATCCCAGTAGACCAAGAGGAGTTACGAGATTATGTCAAAGCTAGGCTGAAAGTCTTCTACGAGGAAGAGCTGGATGTGCCTCTGGTCCTGTTCAACGAGGTCTTGGACCACGTGCTCAGGATTGACCGGTGGGCTTTTGGTTTTTGCAGCCTCCCTGCTCGCCCACACTGCTTTCAATTTAACGGTGGGGGGAGGGCTCGTGCTGGCCTCCTGACAGGCCCCCGCGCGTCCACCAGGGATTCCCGCTCCTCCCGAGTCCAGCTCTGCTGTCCCCAACGTCCCCACTAAGCAGAGCCTTGCTCTGCCTCTCCAGGCGCCTCCCCCTGCCTTGGTTCCGGCCGCTCACCCTCCTGCTCAAGTTGTTAGGGTGTCTGGGGACAGGGCTGTGCCTTTTTTCACCTTTGCTGCCTCACTGGCAAATCACAGTTGCTCCACGGATGTTTAATATACAAGTTGAAATGCATTCCAGATATTATAGACTAGATCCTGAAAAGTGTTAGGATTTGAGTGTCCAAGGGGGAGCAGAGCATGAAAGCCTCAACCTGCATCCCTTCTGATGATGTTCCAGAATATTCCGTCAGCCTCAGGGCCACTTGCTTCTGATTGGCGTCAGTGGAGCGGGCAAAACCACCCTGTCACGCTTTGTGGCCTGGATGAACGGGCTGAGTGTGTACCAGATTAAGGTGGGTCTGGCCGGAGCCTCTTGATTCCCACAGTGAACCCTTGCTCATGCACGTAGCTCCTCAGGTGGGAAAGGAGCTGACCCGCCCCACTCCTGCAGGTCCACAGGAAGTACACGGGCGAGGACTTCGATGAAGACCTCCGCACGGTGCTGCGACGTTCCGGCTGTAAAAACGAGAAGATCGCGTTCATAATGGATGAGTCCAACGTGCTGGACTCCGGGTTCCTGGAGCGCATGAACACCCTGCTGGCCAACGGCGAGGTAACCCGACGTGCCGCGCGGGTCGCGTTCCGTGGCGCCGGGCTCCGAGGACCGGCCAGCCAGGGTACTGTGCTGTTTCCCAGGTGCCCGGCCTCTTCGAGGGAGATGAGTACGCCACCCTGATGACCCAGTGTAAGGAGGGGGCCCAGAAGGAGGGCCTGATGCTGGACTCTCACGAGGAGCTGTACAAGTGGTTCACCAGCCAGGTCATCCGCAACCTGCACGTCGTCTTCACCATGAACCCGTCCTCCGAGGGCCTCAAGGACCGCGCAGCCACCTCCCCTGCGCTGTTCAACAGGTATGCCCGCCGCGCATAGCTCTGCTTTCCGGGGGCAGGCCCCGCCCTCGGGAGCCACTTCGAGACGTGGGCGTCTTTGCAGGTGTGTGTTGAACTGGTTTGGGGACTGGTCCACGGAAGCTCTGTATCAGGTTGGCAAAGAATTCACCAGTAAGATGGACCTGGAGAAGCCGAACTACATCGTGCCCGATTACATGCCGGTTGTGTACGACAAGCTGCCGCAGCCGCCCTCTCACCGCGAGGCCATTGTGAACAGCTGTGTGTTTGTTCATCAGACTCTTCACCAGGTGGGTCCAGTCCTGAGGTCACGGGAGAAGCGAAACTGTGGAACTGAGCTGATGTAGAAGTAGCCCCCCAGGCACCTCGGGCTTGACACTGTACCGTCGCCTGGGAAAGAGAGCCTGGTTCTCGCCTGCTTCCTGCCTCTGGCAGCAACGGCTCAGCTGCTCGGGGCCCAGCTGCGTGTTCTCGGGCCGTCTGGCCCCCTCCCCACGTTGACTCCATTTGCCCTTTCCCGCTGCCTCTTTCCAGGCCATGTCCTCCCCTAAGGTAGGGGCTGTGGTTTCTCTGTGAAGGGCCAGCTGGTTGGTGTTCCAGGCCTCGCGGCCCTGAGTCCCTGCTCGGCCTCCCCGCCTGCGGCAGTGGNTCTGGCAGCAACGGCTCAGCTGCTCGGGGCCCAGCTGCGTGTTCTCGGGCCGTCTGGCCCCCTCCCCACGTTGACTCCATTTGCCCTTTCCCGCTGCCTCTTTCCAGGCCATGTCCTCCCCTAAGGTAGGGGCTGTGGTTTCTCTGTGAAGGGCCAGCTGGTTGGTGTTCCAGGCCTCGCGGCCCTGAGTCCCTGCTCGGCCTCCCCGCCTGCGGCAGTGGCGCGAGAGCCTTGTGGGTGAGCGAGCGGGAGCCCCACGTGCGGAGGCCGCCCCACAGGGTATGACCTGCTGGCCGCTGCCGGCTGCCTCTCCGTGGGTTCTCTGTATCAGGGGAGTGCAGTCTGCCCCCGTTGGAGGGGTCTGCGAAGAGCACTCTGACCTGCAGGCATCCTGTGGGCCCTGCCCTCCCATTCCCGCAGGCCACCTCCACTGCCCCCTGCCCTCTGCACACCTCCCTCCACCTGAGGGCACTGGAGGATCTGCCTCACCCTTCTCCATGCCGCTTCTTCTTTTGGTTCTGCTGAAAATCAGCAGAAGGTAGAGGAGATGTATTGACGCCCACGTAGTGACAACCAGCCTGGGGGGTCTTTTCCTGGGAAGTACACCCCTGCGGCTACCAGCACCACTCTCCTCCTCTCAGAGAAGCGGAAGGAGAAAGCTCAGAGGTGGGAGGGCTTCTTGGCGTCTCACAGGAGGCAGCCGTACCCGGTCTCAAGTGATGGGACTCCTGAGGTCTGGAGCCATGCCACCACATCACGCTGGCAGAACAGTCATGTTCTGAGGTTAAATTGTGATGTTTTGAGGCTAAATCGTGGAGAACTAACATGGTCTTCATTTTCCAAAAGGCTAACGCCCGGCTGGCAAAGCGAGGAGGCCGCACCATGGCCATCACACCGCGCCACTACCTGGACTTCATCAACCATTACGCCAACCTGTTCCACGAGAAGCGGAGTGAGCTGGAGGAGCAGCAGATGCACCTGAACGTGGGGCTCAGGAAGATCAAGGAGACGGTCGACCAGGTCCGCTGCAGCGCGAGCGGCCCTCGCTGGGAGGGAGCGGGCCATGTGTGTAGGCGAGCCCTGCGTTTCTGCCGCCCTGATGTGGCTTTGCTCCTCAGGTGGAAGAGCTGCGTCGGGACCTCAGGATAAAGAGCCAAGAGCTGGAGGTGAAGAACGCGGCGGCCAACGACAAGCTGAAGAAGATGGTGAAAGACCAGCAGGAGGCCGAGAAGAAAAAGGTGTCGCTTCCTGTCCCGGGAGCTGTGGCCTGTGTGGGCCGCGCGTCTCCGTCTCTCGGGCTTGTGTGTGCGTGTGTGCATGCACACGTGTGTGTGGAGTGGGTGTGCACACATGCACGCACGTGTGTGTCCCGGGCGGCGTGAGGAGCGCTGTCTAGGGTTTCATTCGGCAAGTTATCCAGTGCTCCCCCCAGAGCTGAGCCATGCTTTGTCTCCAGGTCATGAGCCAAGAAATTCAGGAGCAGCTGCACAAGCAGCAAGAGGTCATTGCGGACAAGCAGATGAGTGTGAAGGAGGACCTGGATAAGGTGGAGCCGGCTGTCATCGAGGCCCAGAATGGTGTGTGCGTGCTGTGGGGCCTCGCGTCGGGGGGGGGGGGCGCAGAAGGGCCCCCACAGGTCCCGGTGCTGTGCGTCCCCGAAGGCATCAGTGAGAGGCCTCAGAAGCCTTCTCTGCCTACTTCAGACTGTCCTCATCTCTGAAAGTGAAGTCTCCATGGAGCTAGTCCACTTTCCCCGTGCATGCACGCCAAGGTGCTTCACTCATGTCCAACTCTTTGCGAGCCTGTGCACAGTAGCCCACCAGGCTCCTTTGTCTGTGGGATTCCCCAGGCAAGAACACTGGAGTGGGTTGCCATGCCCTCCTCCAGGAGATCTTCCTGACCCAGGGATCAAACCCACATCTCTTACGTCTCCTGCATTGGTGGGTGGGTTCTTTACCACTAGCACCACCTGGGCCCTTCTTATGAGAAAANCTGGAGTGGGTTGCCATGCCCTCCTCCAGGAGATCTTCCTGACCCAGGGATCAAACCCACATCTCTTACGTCTCCTGCATTGGTGGGTGGGTTCTTTACCACTAGCACCACCTGGGCCCTTCTTATGAGAAAAAGATAACAAGGTTTTCATCAAATCATTTTCTTAATCTGGTAATGATTTCCTAAGTACGCTGTTTGCAAGTCCTCGGCTTGAATTTCGTCGAGGAATGTCATGAAGTATGCAGTTTTGCCGTAACTATTAAGAGTGTCCTGGTCGTGGCCGGCAGTGACGAGTTGGCAGCCTCCTCCCCGCTCCCTCTTGCACCCCGTGTGCTGGGACACGCTCAGGAGGAGATTGTGACCCGGGCCCCTGTCCTCGTCTGCCCCACACCTGGGAGCGGCCTTCACCCCGGCCTTCCTGCCCACCAGCCTCAGCCTTGTAGTCGTCACATTACACCACAGAGGACTGGAAGTGGCCTTCCAAACTGTGGGTTTTCATTGAGTTGGATTTGGATGAGAATTTAATTTAGGTCTCACCCGCCAAATGATCACTTTTAAAAGTATTTTAATGAAAGTTCAGACTGGAAAAAAACGCACGTTTCTGCTTGTGAAACGTGTTGGCCAATTTTTTTGAACTGTTAATTCCACATCTTCAGCCAGCCAGCAAAGACAAGCACTAAAGTGTGGACTGAAGATGTCTTTGTTTAATGGGTGTAACATAAATGAGCGATTTCATTCTTTAGAAAGTGTTTACGTCTTTACAGAGGTAAAGGAGTCAGGATTTGGGAGGCGTTTGTACAGACACCATCCGTTTTCCAGGCCGTGGCGGTAGTTGTTTTGCCGCTGCAGCTACTGCAGAGGGTTTTAAGACAGGCCGTCCTGCGGTGGCTCAGCTCGCCTGCACGTGCGCCCCTCTCTGCTGGGAGTCGCGGCGGCGCTGTGGTCTGGCCCCCTCACCGCCCCCTCCCTCGTGCCCAGCCGTGAAGTCCATCAAGAAGCAGCACCTGGTGGAGGTGCGGTCCATGGCCAACCCTCCTGCCGCCGTGAAGCTGGCGCTCGAGTCCATCTGCCTGCTGCTGGGGGAGAGCACGACGGACTGGAAGCAGATCCGCTCCATCATCATGAGAGAGAACTTCATCCCCACCATCGTCAACTTCTCTGCAGAGGAGATCAGGTGGGCGGGCGTGCAGGCCCAGGCTCCTGTCTGCTGGGGCCTGGGCATCTGACGCGGCCTCCGCAGGAGGCAGTGTCCACTCACGGGTCACACAGACGCCTCTCCAGGCCATTTCCACCCCAGACAGCCAGATTCCCTCCCCCGTTCCTGACGGCAGTTCTCTGATCCCGTGCCCCTGCGATCCCCACAAACGGCTGGGAGCGCAGAGCTAGCCCCAGAGGGGAGGGGAGGGGCGGGAGGGAGAGCCGTGGCCGGGAGCGCCCTCCGTGTTCACTAGGGCGGCAGAGGGGAACTGGCCTCTCTTCACTCCTGCCCTCCACGTGCTTAGAAACACGGCTCCCCTTTTGCAGTGATGCCATAAGGGAGAAGATGAAGAAAAACTACATGTCCAACCCCAGCTACAACTACGAGCTCGTCAACCGGGCCTCCCTGGCCTGCGGGCCCATGGTGAAGTGGGCCATCGCCCAGGTGAGCGGCCCCGCCAGGAGCCCCCAGGGAAGGGCCCCCCCCACTCCCGCCCTGGTCACGTCTGAAAACCACCCGTCCGCCTCGGCAGCTAAACTACGCCGACATGCTGAAGCGCGTGGAGCCGCTGCGCAACGAGCTGCAGAAGCTGGAGGACGACGCCAAGGACAACCAGCAGAAGGCCAACGAGGTGGAGCAGATGATCCGCGACCTGGAGGCCAGCATCGCCCGCTACAAGGAGGAATACGCCGTGCTCATCTCCGAGGCCCAGGCCATCAAGGCGGACCTGGCGGCCGTGGAAGCCAAGGTCGGGCTGTGCTCGGGAGGCAGGCTTCCTGCCGCCACGGCAGCGCTGCCTCTGCGCGGGCTTCGCTTGTGGCTCAGCTGGTAAAGGATCTGCCTGCAAGGCAGGAGACCTGGGTTCAATCCCTGGGTTGGGAAGATGCCCTGGAGAAGGGAAAGGCTACCCACTCCAGCATTCTGGCCTGGAGAACTTCATGGACGGTATAGTCCATGGGGTCACACAGAGTCGGACACGACTGAGCAACTTTCACTAACTAACTAACCTGTTTGATTTTCCTTTTAGGTGAACCGGAGCACGGCTCTTCTGAAGAGCTTGTCTGCCGAACGGGAACGGTGGGAGAAGACAAGTGAAACGTTCAAGAACCAGATGTCCACCATCGCCGGGGACTGCCTCCTGTCAGCCGCCTTTATCGCTTACGCAGGTTACTTCGACCAGCAGATGCGCCAGAACTTGTTTACCACCTGGTCCCATCACCTCCAGCAGGCCAACATCCAGGTAACTGTCGGCAGAGACTCAGGAAGGCGGGGGCTGCCATGAGGGCCAGTGAGCTCTCAGCGGCCTCACCGGGAAGCCGCGCCATCCACTCCCCCTCTCAGTTCCGCACAGATATCGCGCGGACGGAGTACCTGTCCAACGCCGACGAGCGTCTGCGCTGGCAGGCCAGCTCCCTCCCTGCAGACGACCTGTGCACGGAAAACGCCATCATGCTGAAGAGGTTCAACAGGTAGCGTGCTCGTGCGCTGGGAGGGGCGGGGAGGGGCGTGTGGGCAGAGCTCCCGCTTCCTTTGGAAGAGGTGAGCCAATTGGGGTGGGCCGGCAAGCCGTCCTCTGACGGCGGGCTCTGCACGGTTCCCTCCGTTCCCGTGTTGTGACTGTCCACACTGACCCTCCCGGCTGGTCCCCCTGTAACCTGGTGAAGTTGACGTGTTTGGCTCTGTGATGGGTGAACGTTAAAACAGACCCTCTCGTAAAATACTGTGAGAACTGAAAGCGTCCAGCTGGAGTAGGGGAGGCTGCTGCCCAGTTTTGGCTTAAGGAGGCTGGAGTCAGAAGGGGACCAGGCCTGCCGCGGAGGGGAGGACGATGCCGTCCGGGCATCCCCAGGCCTGAGCCCGCACAGAGGGCCCCTGGCTGACCCACCTCCATGGCAGCTCCCAGACCCAGACACCCTGGGTTTTCTTGCTGTTTTGAAAACCAAGCCCCGGTTCCTGTCTCACCTTATCTGTACCTCGCTATGTGCCGCTGTCCCCGGAGCCCAACGAGAAGCCAACCCTCGGGTCTCAGAGGGTCTGGCTGGGGGCGCTGGCGGGCGTGGCCACTGTGCGTCCTGGTGGGTCAGCGTGAGGGCTGCACTCGCCTGCGCCAGGGTGCACGCCGCGGTGCCCGCCCCATGAACCTTGCAGCCCGTCCTCGTGAACATCAGCGAGGCCAGGGTATGTCCTGGCAAAGGCTCAGAAGCACCTCAGACGCCCCTCGCTAGGGCCAGTGACGAGGCCTCTTGTGTGTCTCCCCCCGCCCCGGCAGGAAGCTGGGAGCCCTTCATCCAGGGCCCCACACGAGGGCTGCTGCAGCCGATGGCAGTGCCCGGGGGCGTGCTCCCGGGGCCACGTGTGTCTACGAATGGCCTGAACCTCCTCAGTGTACACAGAGCGGAAACCGGGGAGGGGGGAGGGCTCACACCTGCCCTTTTGCAGCCTCTGAATTCTGTGCAATAGTGCGTGCATGTTACAGTATCTTTAAAAAGCCTGAGTTGGCTGTGTGACTCTGGACAGAGGACATGCACCCCTCTGTGGCTCGTCTCCTCCTTTATAAATAAAACGGGTGTGGCGATCACACCTGTCTCACAGGGTTGCCATGAGCACTGAGCAGGAGGGTCCAGCACGCCTGCAGTTCATGGGTCTGCGGGTCAGGGGTGTTGGTTCCTGCTCTCCAGGAGTCTGCCCTGTGGGCCAGCGAATCCACTCAGCCAGCCGAGCGCCTGTTCTCGGCCTTCACGGAGCCGTGTTCTTGCCCCAGAGAGACGAGCAGCTTTGGCGGTAGCCCTTCTGAGTAGTCTGCCTGAGTCACCGCCCCTTCACAGGAGGTCCTCAGAAGGGGGGGTTTAGCACCAAGCCTTGAGTAATGTGGTCTCTCCTGTAAACCTGGAGCCCACATCTGAGCCCAGGACACCTCCCCATCAGCCTGCCGGGCCCCTGCCGTCATGTCCTTGGGCTCCCCTGGCATCTGACCCGTCCTCGGCCCGTCCTCAGGTACCCGCTGATCATCGACCCCTCGGGGCAGGCCACAGAGTTCATCATGAACGAGTACAAGGACCGGAAGATCACACGGACCAGCTTCCTGGACGACGCCTTCAGGAAGAACCTGGAGAGCGCACTGAGATTCGGCAACCCCCTCCTGGTCCAGGTGTGTGCCTCTCTGCCACCAGAGGGAAGGCCTTTGGGCTGGGTTAGTTATCTGCAAACGCAGTTGACGTGAGTCACAGGCACGATGCCACCTTCTGGACTTCGTGAGAAAGGATTCCCTGGCAGTCCAGTGGTGTGGAGTTGGTCCCTGGTTGGGGACCTAAGATCCCACAAGCCACGCGACATAGCCCAAAAAGAAAAAAAAAGCAGGGATAAAGCTGTGAGACTGCTCTATAAAAACCCAGCAGAAGCAGTGTTTGCCTTCTAACTCCAGTTAGCCTGGACGGCCCCATCCCCTGGGGCTCTGAGACCTGTGCTGAGCTGCACGGCGGCCACCCTGCCGAGCACTGCGCTCAGCTGTGTGAGCAAGGAGCAGAGCCCTTCATCTACTGAAGTAGCCGTGGGCGCCTAGCGGCCACGTGCCAAACAGTACAGGTCTAAACGGCTGGGTGGCTGCTGGGGAGACGTATTTATCTGGAGCAGGAGTCAGTTAACTGTGGGTGGAAATACACACTGTAAAACTCTGGCTGTTAATGACCCCTCACGTACCCACACGTAGGACGTGGAGAGCTACGACCCAGTTCTGAACCCCGTCCTGAACCGTGAAGTCCGGCGAACAGGGGGAAGAGTGCTGATCACCCTCGGCGACCAGGACATAGACTTGTCGCCGTCCTTTGTCATCTTCCTGTCCACTCGCGACCCCACCGTAAGGCCCGGGGCAGCTTCCCACCCCCACGGAGACGGGGCGGCGAAGGGCAGGGCGGTGGACGTGATGACGCTGACTGGTTGGTCCGCCGCCCATCTTGGCAGGTCGAGTTCCCCCCTGATCTCTGCTCCCGGGTGACCTTCGTCAACTTCACCGTCACCCGTAGCAGTCTGCAGAGCCAGTGTCTCAACGAAGTTCTCAAAGCAGAAAGACCCGACGTGGACGAGAAACGGTCTGACCTTCTGAAACTCCAAGGTACAGCTCCGGGTCCCTGGCTCACGGTGTGCGCGGGGCTGAGCTTCCTCGGGACGAGGTGCCTCGGGCCACGTCGCGGCAGCACCAGCGTGAACTCTGCGCCTTCTGGTCGTTTAAGGGGAGTTCCAGCTGCGCCTGCGTCAGCTGGAGAAGTCTCTGCTGCAAGCTCTGAACGAGGTCAAGGGCCGCATCCTGGACGACGACACGATCATCACGACGCTGGAGAACCTCAAGAGGGAGGCTGCCGAGGTGACGAGGAAGGTGGAGGAGACGGACATCGTGATGCAGGAGGTGGAGACGGTGTCCCAGCAGTACCTGCCGCTGTCCACCGCCTGCAGCAGCATCTACTTCACCATGGAGTCGCTCAAGCAGGTGGGCGGGCCGCGCCGGGCCGGGGGCCCCCGCACACAGGCGCTCACGGCTCCCTCCACCGCCTGCAGGTGGGCAAGCCAAGCCGGGGGCGAGCCGGGGCTCCCCCGCCCCTCCACGCACTGGCGTTCACGGCTCCCTCCTTGGCTCCCTCCGCTGACTCCAGGTGGGCGGGCCGCGCCTGGCCGGGGGCTCCCCCACCCCCGCGCGCTCACGGCTCCCTCCNGTGTGCCTCTCTGCCACCAGAGGGAAGGCCTTTGGGCTGGGTTAGTTATCTGCAAACGCAGTTGACGTGAGTCACAGGCACGATGCCACCTTCTGGACTTCGTGAGAAAGGATTCCCTGGCAGTCCAGTGGTGTGGAGTTGGTCCCTGGTTGGGGACCTAAGATCCCACAAGCCACGCGACATAGCCCAAAAAGAAAAAAAAAGCAGGGATAAAGCTGTGAGACTGCTCTATAAAAACCCAGCAGAAGCAGTGTTTGCCTTCTAACTCCAGTTAGCCTGGACGGCCCCATCCCCTGGGGCTCTGAGACCTGTGCTGAGCTGCACGGCGGCCACCCTGCCGAGCACTGCGCTCAGCTGTGTGAGCAAGGAGCAGAGCCCTTCATCTACTGAAGTAGCCGTGGGCGCCTAGCGGCCACGTGCCAAACAGTACAGGTCTAAACGGCTGGGTGGCTGCTGGGGAGACGTATTTATCTGGAGCAGGAGTCAGTTAATTGTGGGTGGAAATACACACTGTAAAACTCTGGCTGTTAATGACCCCTCACGTACCCACACGTAGGACGTGGAGAGCTACGACCCAGTTCTGAACCCCGTCCTGAACCGTGAAGTCCGGCGAACAGGGGGAAGAGTGCTGATCACCCTCGGCGACCAGGACATAGACTTGTCGCCGTCCTTTGTCATCTTCCTGTCCACTCGCGACCCCACCGTAAGGCCCGGGGCAGCTTCCCACCCCCACGGAGACGGGGCGGCGAAGGGCAGGGCGGTGGACGTGATGACGCTGACTGGTTGGTCCGCCGCCCATCTTGGCAGGTCGAGTTCCCCCCTGATCTCTGCTCCCGGGTGACCTTCGTCAACTTCACCGTCACCCGTAGCAGTCTGCAGAGCCAGTGTCTCAACGAAGTTCTCAAAGCAGAAAGACCCGACGTGGACGAGAAACGGTCTGACCTTCTGAAACTCCAAGGTACAGCTCCGGGTCCCTGGCTCACGGTGTGCGCGGGGCTGAGCTTCCTCGGGACGAGGTGCCTCGGGCCACGTCGCGGCAGCACCAGCGTGAACTCTGCGCCTTCTGGTCGTTTAAGGGGAGTTCCAGCTGCGCCTGCGTCAGCTGGAGAAGTCTCTGCTGCAAGCTCTGAACGAGGTCAAGGGCCGCATCCTGGACGACGACACGATCATCACGACGCTGGAGAACCTCAAGAGGGAGGCTGCCGAGGTGACGAGGAAGGTGGAGGAGACGGACATCGTGATGCAGGAGGTGGAGACGGTGTCCCAGCAGTACCTGCCGCTGTCCACCGCCTGCAGCAGCATCTACTTCACCATGGAGTCGCTCAAGCAGGTGGGCGGGCCGCGCCGGGCCGGGGGCCCCCGCACACAGGCGCTCACGGCTCCCTCCACCGCCTGCAGGTGGGCAAGCCAAGCCGGGGGCGAGCCGGGGCTCCCCCGCCCCTCCACGCACTGGCGTTCACGGCTCCCTCCTTGGCTCCCTCCGCTGACTCCAGGTGGGCGGGCCGCGCCTGGCCGGGGGCTCCCCCACCCCCGCGCGCTCACGGCTCCCTCCCCCGCCTCCAGATCCACTTCCTGTACCAGTACTCGCTGCATTTCTTCCTGGACATCTACCACAACGTCCTGTACGAGAACCCTAACCTGAAGGGCGTCACTGACCACACCCAGCGCCTGTCCATCATCACCAAGGACCTCTTCCAGGTACAGCACGGGCCGCCCGGCGTGGGGGTGCGCCTGGGGCGGGGCGCGGGGCGCGTGCTCCAGGGACGGTGGTGTTGTGATGGCGCACTGCGCACCTTGTCTCCAGGTGGCCTTCAACCGCGTGGCCCGAGGCATGCTGCATCAGGACCACATCACCTTTGCCATGCTGCTGGCCAGGATCAAGCTCAAGGGCACCGTCGGGTGAGTCGGCGCCCCAGCGCGCCCCCCAGAGGACGCTGTTGCCTCGGTGACAGCAGACGGGACTCCTGCTGAGAGGCCCCGGCTGACGGCAGCCCCTCTCCAGGGAGCCCACCTACGACGCGGAATTCCAGCACTTCCTGAGGGGGAAGGAGATCGTGCTGAGCGCGGGCTCGACACCCAAGATCCAGGGCCTGACGGGGGAGCAGGCCGAGGCCGTGGTGAGGCTGAGCTGCCTGCCCGCCTTTAAGGATCTGATCGCCAAGGTCCAGGCTGACGAGGTGAGAGTCCTGTGAGCGTCCCCGGCAGAAGCCGGCCTCCTCCCAGGGAGTCGCCTGTCCTGTAAAGCCCAGAATGTCCTGTTGTGTTCTCTCCCGTCAAACATCTGACAAGTCAGTCCAACCGCTCCGCCCAGAGGTGGGCAGGCAGAGCCCATGGTGACGCGTCCTGTGTTGTCCCCGCAGCAATTTGGCATCTGGCTGGACAGCAGCTCCCCCGAGCAGACCGTGCCGTACCTTTGGAGCGAGGAGAGCCCCTCAAGTGAGCCCCGGGGCCTGCCCCGTTTGGGGCCGTTCTGAACCTGGGTGTGGAATGCGCTTTGCTGGCTGAACACAGGGATGGGCCGGGGACAGAAAGTCACCGATTCCTGAGATTTACATCTCACTGTGCAGGAATCTGCGGGGGCGGCTTGGACATGGGAAAGCAAAAAGAGGAATAGCCGGAAGGTCCCTGCTTGGGGTTAGGGTTAGGAGAAGGGGCTGTTGCTGAGTATGAGGCTCTGGGCCGGCCGGGTCCAGGAGCAGGCACAGGGGGCGAGGTTCAGCATGGACACAGGTTGGCGGTGGCTGCCAGGTCTCCGGGGCTCTTCGGGGTCCTTCCTGAGCGGGCTGCACGTGGTCATTCAGAGTCAGTAGCCACCCATCACCCACGAAGGGCCCCGGGTGGAGGTCTTGTCACAGCTGTGCCCAGAGGGTGCTATGGTGAGGTGGGGTGCTGGCGATTCTCAGGCAGAGAGGACGAGGGGGTGTCCTGCTCTCTCGGGTGTTTGTGGGGCAGGGCCCGTGGCGGGGACAGCCGGGGGGCCGTCTCAGGCCTGTGCCGTCGCCGACCCTCCTCCCCACCTCGTTCCAGCTCCCATTGGGCAGGCCATCCACCGCCTGCTCCTGATCCAGGCCTTCCGCCCCGACCGCCTGCTGGCCATGGCGCACACGTTTGTGTCCACCAACCTCGGGGAGTCCTTCATGTCCATTATGGAGCAGCCGCTCGACCTGGCCCACATTGTGGACACAGAGGTGGGCGCCGAGCGCCGTCTGCACGGCCCCCCCAGGGCCCGGCCCCTCGACGGGCGAGCTGTCGGCGGCCTCCCCCTGACCAAAGCCCGACTTCCCGGTCTGCAGGTCAAGCCGAACACGCCTGTCCTGATGTGCTCTGTGCCCGGGTACGACGCCAGTGGGCACGTGGAGGACCTTGCTGCCGAGCAGAACACGCAGATCACGTCCATCGCCATCGGTAAGGGCAGTCAGCCCGTCCCCTCCCTGGGACTTCATGGTGCGGGGGCGCTAGAGTCCAAGTCCGCCTGCTGAGCCTTCAGCTGTCTGTTTCCAGGCTCCACGGAAGGCTTTAACCAGGCAGACAAGGCAATAAACACAGCTGTGAAGTCGGGCAGGTAGGCTGCTCTGGTTTTGCTTCATGAGGCCCGAGTCCCCAGGATTCCGGCCAGAAATGTGAGGCCTGGCCTTCTCCCTGGCCCGCAGGTGGGTGATGCTGAAGAACGTCCACCTGGCCCCAGGCTGGCTGATGCAGCTGGAGAAGAAGCTTCACTCGCTGCAGCCGCACGCCTGCTTCCGGCTCTTCCTCACGATGGAGATCAACCCCAAGGTGTGGGCACGGAGGGCGCCAGCCCGGCCCCGGGCGGGGGTGGGGCGGCGGAGCCGCGTGCTCACGGGCCGCGGGCCCCGTGTGCCCCTCAGGTGCCTGTGAACCTGCTCCGAGCAGGCCGCATCTTCGTGTTCGAGCCGCCCCCGGGCGTGAAGGCCAACATGCTGAGGACCTTCAGCAGCATCCCCGTGTCTCGGATATGCAAGGTGAGTGCCGCCCAGCTTGCTGTCGGGCTGGGGTGCGGGGCCGTACAGTTGTCTGGGCACCAAGCGGAGGCCAGGGCTTGTGGGTGGGAAGCGGGGGTCGTGGCAGGAATTTTGCATCACAGGACTTCCCTGAAGGCCCAGTGGCTAAGCGTCTGCACTTCTCCTGCAGGGGACCTGGGCCCAGTTCCTGCTCAGGGAGCTAAAATCCCACATACCGCACAACGTGGCCTTAAAAAAATAAAACTATGTATCAATTCTGTGTTTCCTAAGTCCTATTTGGGGCCACAACCTACGCTTTCTGCTAGTTCCAGAAACGCCTGTTGGGCTCCCTGTGTGCGCTCCTGTCGGCTGCGTCACTTAGCTCAGCAGTGTGATCAGGAGCACATCTCTATTAGAAGAAAGCTTGGCGCGGTTTTCTCCTGGCAACACCATTCTCATTAACAACTGAGGTCAGGGTGGCCCCAGTGTGAGTGCGTGCAGAGCGCTTTCTAAGACCTTGACTGCAGCAAGCCCTGGGTTGTCGTCTTAGTTAGAACAGGTCTACGTCCCGGTGACCCTGTACTTGCTAACTTCCCACTAGTCTCCCAACGAGCGTGCTCGCCTGTACTTCCTGCTGGCCTGGTTCCACGCCGTCATCCAGGAACGCCTACGATACGCACCCCTGGGCTGGTCGAAGAAATACGAGTTTGGGGAGTCTGACCTACGCTCGGCCTGTGACACGGTGGACACGTGGCTAGACGACACAGCCAAGGCAAGCACGGGCCGCGCCGCGGAGGGCCCGTGAGGAGGCCGCCCCTGCCCCCGCCGTGACCCGCCTCTCTTCCCGCAGGGGAGACAGAATATCTCACCGGACAAGATTCCCTGGTCTGCGCTGAAGACCCTGATGGCCCAGTCCATCTACGGTGGCCGGGTGGACAACGAGTTCGACCAGCGTCTGCTCAGCACCTTCCTGGAGCGCCTGTTCACCACCCGGAGTTTCGACAGTGAGTTCAAGCTGGCCTGCAGGGTCGACGGGCACAAGGACATCCAGATGCCAGACGGCATCAGGTACGTGCCCTCCCCACTACCGATAGGGGGCGGGGGCAGGGGCACCGTCACCTCCAGCCACGGCCACAGGCTAACCAGGACGCTGCTGTTCCAGGCGAGAAGAGTTCGTGCAGTGGGTGGAGCTGCTGCCCGACACGCAGACGCCCTCCTGGCTGGGCCTGCCCAACAACGCCGAGAAGGTTCTCCTCACCACACAGGGTGGGTACCCCCGCCCGCCGGCTGGCCGGGCACTCCTCCTCCAACCAGCCCCGGGGAGGCAGGGAAAACCTCGGCCCAGGCGGTGTCTGTTCTGCAGCCTCCGTTCTGGGACACAGGCTCCATAGCTGCTACATGGGGTCTGGAGATTGCATTTAGGTTTCAGTTTTGGGTTCAGAAGTGATGTTATCTTTCCTCCTGTTCAGTTTCTTTTAAGTTCCTGGCGTTAAGTGACGTCTTAGAACTATCAGGTGTTTTTATTAGAACTTTGAGACTAGTCAAGAGATCACCTAACACAATGGTTCTCAAAGTGTGGTCCCTGGAGCAGCATTCTCAGACAGACTGCAGCTTGAGACACGCAGGTCCTCGGGCCCACCCCTCCCCGGGCATCCAAACTGGGGGTGCCGGGACACTCAGGTGTGAAAACCGCTCTGACCCAGGCTTCTCTTTACGGGAGAAGAGCGACGTGCGCGAAGCCACACAGCTGGGGAACAGGCCAGGCCCTCGATTCAGCCCTGTAACGAGGACCCCAGCTGTGAGGCCCACCTCCAGCCTGAGGACCACCTTGACTCGAGCCTCTCACTGTGGGGTCGAGCTGGTGGGCCCCGTGGTGACCACGAGGGAGGTCGGGCTGTCTGCGGTTGAGTCAAGATTCAGTTGGGACGCAGGGGAGGGTCTGGGGCGGGGGCTGGGTGGGCGCCGTCCTGTGCGGAAGCACACGCTGAGAGCACGCAGGGTGGCGACTCCGGTGTCTCCTGCCGGGAGTAGCTGCGGGGCCCCCTCAGCACCACACTGAGGGTGTCTGAACCCTAGTCAAGCTGAGCCCTGCAGAGAAGCTCGCCCCCAGGCCCGTGCAAGAGGTCCCGGGCTGACGGTGCCCAGGGTCATGTGTCCCACGCGGAGGCCGTGAGGTCTGAGCCCAGGGGCCCGGCCAGAGGACAGCTCAGCGCTGGACTCGCAGGGAGTGCTCTCTGGGGCCAGGACCCTGGGCACAGGCCAAGCCCAGGGCACTCAGGAGGCCGCTTCCTCCCCAATGACAGTTGGACACGGGAGTCCTGGAGCCGCCTCTGGCGTCTGCGCACAGGCCCAGTGGTCGTGACTCTGCCCGTGGTGCTGGCCTTCTCCCTAGCTAGCCCACCCTTGGTGCGGTAGGAACAGGTGCCCACGGGGCACCTCATGGGGTGCAGTGCCCCCGGGTAGACGCGCAGGGAGGCCTGCGCGCTCAGCCTGTCCCCGCCATGCTCCCGCCCAGGTGTGGACATGATCAGCAAGATGCTGAAGATGCAGATGCTGGAGGACGAGGACGACCTGGCCTACGCGGAGACGGAGAAGAAGGCGCGGCCCGACTCCTCGTCCGACGGGCGCCCCGCCTGGATGCGGACGCTGCACACCACCGCCTCCAACTGGCTGCACCTCATCCCACAGACACTCAGCCACCTCAAGCGCACAGTGGAGAACATCAAGGTGGCCGCACCCCGCCTCGTGTCTGGGGGCTCGGGGCTCTCGGGGCGGTCCTCGCGGGTGGGGCGGGCCGGTCAAGGTGAGTGCTGCCTCAGGGCAGGTGTGCGCCTGGGCCAGGCCGGAGGGCTCCGCCTGGAACGCCCGAGAGTGGAGGGGTCAGTGGCCTCTTCACCGGGTGGTCTGGAGCTGCTGTGGTCAGGTGCCCACAGCTTCATGCCGGGTCCGGTTCAAGGTTGAGTTCTGGTGATGCTGCAAACCCGGGGCTCCCCGAGGCCGCATTCCTGCTGGCTCCCTTCTTCCCCAACCCCCCTCCCCGCTCCACTCCAGCCTTCTGTCTCTTCCGACCACCGTAGGATCCTCTCTTCCGATTCTTTGAGAGAGAAGTGAAGATGGGCGCCAAGTTGCTCCAGGACGTGCGCCAGGACCTTGCCGACGTCGTGCAGGTGTGCGAGGGCAGGAAGAAGCAGACCAACTACCTCCGCACGCTCATCAACGAGCTGGTGAAAGGTGGGCAGCGGGGGGCTCCCAGGAGCTCCGCAGGGCAGCTCGGCACCCGCCCCGACCCCCCGGGCCCACTCCCCCGGGACCCGGTTCCTGCTGCCTCGCCGAGCATCTGCCAGGACCTTGCCTCTCCTTCCGCAGTCCCCAGAGTTCTAGGACCGAGGGAGGGCAGGGCGGGGCCCCAGGCGGCTCACCTGGCCACACTGCCCGAGAAGGGGTTTCTGCAGCTGTGGCTCCTCGGGGCGGGAGTGCTCCCCCCACTCACGCCCCCCGGGGTCACGCGCACTGGGTGTGGAGCTGCCGCGGGGGTGCACCGGGCCAGGGAGGCAGCGGAGCCCACGCGGGCCGCCAGCACTCGGCAGAGGGGCTGCGGGCGCTGACGCGACACCGACGTGGGCGGCCCCTCCCTCCCTGCAGGGATCCTGCCCCGGAGCTGGTCACACTACACGGTGCCCGCTGGCATGACTGTCATCCAGTGGGTCTCTGACTTCAGCGAGCGGGTCAAGCAGCTGCAGAACATCTCGCAGGCGGCCGCCTCCGGGGGCGCCAAGGAGCTGAAGGTGAGGGCGGCTCCNCTTTTTAGTTCCTCTTCACTTTCTGCCATAAGGGTGGTATCATCTGCATATCTGACGTTAATGATATTTCTCCCGGCAATCTTGATTCGAGCTTGTGCTTCTTCCAGCCCAGCATTTCTCATGATGTACTCTGCATAGAAGTTAAACAAGCAGGATGACAATATACAGCCTTGACATACTCCTTTTCCTATTTGGAACCAGTCCATTGTTTCATGTCCAGTTCTAACTGTTACTTCCTGACCTGCATACAGGTTTCTCAAGAGGCAGGTCAGGTGGTCTGGTATTCCCATCTCTCTCAGAATTTTCCACAGTTTATTGTGATCCACACAGTCAAAATGAGTTATATACTATTAAATCTAAATTTCAAAATGTAAGAGTCTTGAACTAACTCAAACTATAAAACCCAGGTATAATTCAGGAGAACTTCTTAATAATTCATTGTTTTCTAATTCTTGATATAAATATGAAATTAGACTGAATAGACCAAATCAGATTAGGACTATTAAGAAGTTAGTCTTTTATCCTCCAAGTAAAAATAGAAGTTTCAGATTTGCCACTTAAGAATATTTAATTGTACTCCTTAGGTAGGTTGCACTACTACTAATGGGTATGTTTCAACTAATTGATGAAAATATTTTATTACAGACATCTGATTATACAAAATGTTAACTGGCTTTAAGTTTGTATGTGATTATTGAGTAAGCAAACACACATACTAAAAAACAAACCATCTGAACTTAGGATGCAGAAATATACACTGCTGCTCCTGCTGCTGCTAAGTTGCTTCAGTCGTGTCCGACTGTGTGCGACCCCATAGATGGCAGCCCATCAGGCTCCCCCGTCCCTGAGATTCTCCAGGCAAGAACACTGGAGTGGGTTGCCATTTCCTTCTCCAATGCATGAAAGTGAAAAGTGAAAGTGAAGTTGCTCAGTCATGTCCAACTCTTAGCGACCCCATGGACTGCAGCCTACCAGGCTCCTCCATCCATGGGATTTTCCAGGCAGGAGTACTGGAGTGGGGTGCCATTGCCTTCTCCGGAAATATACACTACTAGTTAACTATTAAGTTTGAAAATTACTCTAGGATAAATAAAGGTGGGTGAAGCCCTGAATGTTTCTCACATCATGTTTACTACAATATCAGTTAATTTACTAAATTATAATTTGGCAATATTGGTTTATCATATTAGACTGATTCTATGGCCCCTTAAAAATAGAACTCTGCATATTTTTGTAAAATTTGGCTTGATCATATCTTTTAAATTTTCATGGCTGACTTCCGAATGAATTTCCTCAATTATTTTGTTCAGGAAAGAGAATTTGTTTTGTAGATCTTTTTATTGAAGGCATTAGTTACATGCTTAGGCCTTCCCAAATGTTGCCAGTGATAAAAATCCCACTTGCCAATGTAGGAGACTTAAGCGACAAGGATTCAATTCCTGGGTTGGGAAGATCCCCTCGAGAAGGGCAAGGTGACCCATTGAAGTATTCTTGCCTGAAGAATCCTATAGACAGAGGAGCCTGTTGATCTACAGTCCATAGCACTAGAAAGAGTTGAACATGACTGAAATGACTTAGCATCACATGCTTAATATTGATGCCAGCAGGAAAAAAATTGAGTTCAAGGAAATGTCTACACTATTTCATACATACTGATAATGAATAGGAGAAGGCAATGGCACCCCACTCCAGTACTCTTGCCTGGAAAATCCCATAGATGGAGGAGCCTGGTAGGCTGCAGTCCATGCTAAGGGTCGGACATGCTCAAGTATTTCTGAAGTTTACTTAGATAACCAGGAAGAGCATATATTCTATATACAAATTCAATTTTCATTCCAAAAATATTATCATTTAGTTATAGATAACATTGTTGGGTTTATTTTATTCCACGCATATTTACACTGAGAACCAGGAGGTACCCAAAGAAAATTCTAGAGATCTATAAAAATATTCACTAGGCTAAAGGAAAATAAATGCATGAGGGTACCAGTGAAAGTAGAGGTGGTGATGTAATCACAATTGAACTTAAATAAAGCTCATTCACTTTGCAGCCATTCTTACCTGTTTTCTTATCTTCTCATTGCACCTTGGGTATTACACTTGTGTCCAATTGAAAAACCAGATCTTCAGCAATGTATACCTGATAAAGGGCTATCTACCTCTGTTCTCCACATACTATTAAAATAATCACACATTGAACAGAAAGGGGACCACATCTAAAATTGTTCTTGGCAGCTACGAACTGTCAGCCCAGTTAGCTACCATGTATGGCAAAGCCAATAGAATATTGTAAAGTAAAATAAATAAATAAATAAATAAATCTGAGCTTAGGTGGTGAAAAAAAAAAAAGAACTACAAATATTTTGAAGTGCAATTTGAAAGCACAACATTCAAATTCTATCCAGGAGAACATGAAGTTGTCTCCCAAATACAATATGAGAATGTGATATTTTTAATTCATATGTCTCTGCATAAATATTAAATTGTAGCCCCACATCTTATATTACTAAGAGTGGGAAATGGTGGTGTTGGAAATGTTGTTTGTGTATCAGGATGTTTGGTTTTTTTATTTTTTAACAAGAGTAGAAAGAATTTACATTGGTTTGAAACTTTCTTCATTTATTGCTCTTGTTCATGATTATAATCAGAGAACGAGGAATCTAATTGTACAAAATAAAAAGTAGGTACCTTTTTACTTAAGGGCTTGGATAATATTCCTTTATGAATGGAAATGTATTCCTGCATACAAATTTATAGGGCTGTGATCATTCAGTATCATGCAAAGTGCTTTTAGGATGCAAGTCAATAAATATATGTAGAAAATTTAGCTTGACAGATTTTATGTAAATTGAGAAAAAACACTGGATGTCTTATTCCGGCAAAAAGAAGTTTCAACAACTGTTTACATATACAAAATATTTATGTAATTTTTGGATTCACAATCCAAATATTTTCACTTGGAACTGATGCAAAATTATGCAAAATTTGTTACAACAACTTTAAATGAATTCTATGTGGCTTAGTTTTCCACTGGCTAGTGCTTTAAATATGATTCTTAACTAACTTTAAAAAAAATGTTTATAAAATAAAGAATTTATTTTTATTCCTGCTAAAGAGGATTTCATAGCATGCCTATTCTCTTCATGTCATTCAAAACTCTCTCTTTATTTCAGTCTACAAAAGACAGTCTTTTAAATTTAAAATTAGTATGTTGCCCACCATATTCAACACAGACTCCTTCTAAGGTTGTTTTTTTTATATGTCAAGGGCATGAGAATAATAAAAGGTCGAGTCTATAAAAGGCCACATTATTGACAGGTGGCTAGCACCTGTTCCAAAGAGTCTTATAAAAGATAAACACTATAACAGGAGCATAAGAAAATTATGCAAACTACTTTCTGTCCTTGTTTGCTATAAAACTGTCAAATGAGCCAGTTTCTTGTTTGACTAAATATGTTTGTATTCTTCAGATGATATGGTGCATTTTCCCTCCTGGATTTGGTTATGGAACAGCATGTCCTCATTAACCAAGATCAAGGAGCGCACAGCTTTGTAATATACTGTATTCTGTCTCGTGATTGCTGCACTATATTTTATTTTTGAAATATACAAGTCACAGAATTAAAAAAAATTCTATTTGTTTATACTTGAGTAAATACACAGGGAACAAGTAACTGGAAATGACTGCTAATTATCAGAAAATTCTTTATAACTCCCATAAACTAAAGGTAACTAGTCTTTATATTTTGCTATTATTCTATTAGGCAATTAAAAATATATTTAAATAAATTTAAAGTCATGCTATAAGTTGTTTTATAATCTGCTGTTTTTACTTTACAATCTGCTATAAAAGTCACTCCATTTCAATTGATGGTGGGCAGGCTCAGGTACACACACACATACACATACACACACACAGAAATACAAAGACTGATCCTACTAAACACTTAAAATCAGATACTCTTCATATTTGCCCAGTTAGATTTATACTCTGGTTGTGTGGCAAGTTGTATCAATTTACAGCGATTTATCTAATTGATATTCTAGTTGTGGAAATTTAAGTTTTTAAAAAAATTGTTTCCAAACTATAAGAATTACAGTAAACATTCAGTGTTTTATATTGGTCAGGTAATTTAGTCAAAAGTTTTTCAAATTTCAAGCTTTTGATACATCAGTATTGAAGATGTGTCCATCCAAATGTACCAGTTTGTCCTCCAGACAGCCATTTACGAATATACACACTTTCCTGATAATTTACAGACTGCTATTTTTTTAAAAATCTGGGCTCCTACTAGGGGAACGTTATGTGCTTATTTCCCCAGAGTCCATCCTTTGACTATTTTAACATGCAGATAGTCTTTATTCCCTTAAATCCAATCCTTTGTGCACTGCGGTCGACGAAAGACCTCAAAGCTTTTGAAGAATTCTGGTGTCTTTCCTTTTTTCCAACACTGAAAAATAATTTTGCTTATTTTGTATTGATTTGGTCATTTCAAGGGATTTTTTTTTCCCATGGATAGAAGCCAACATGTGATCTTAAATGTCTGTCTTGAAAGAATCCCATAGATTGGTAATTCAAATGCCTAGCATATTGTGCCACTCTATATTATACTAATTGACTTAACTATAAGTATGCACTCTGTCAAGAGGAACCCTTTGTGTGCATTTATGAGCATAAACAATTAAATTTTGAATATTTATTGACGTAAAACTGATTAAATTTCCCTTTTAAAGGAAAAAAAATAGGAGCGCTCATAACTTTTTTGATTTGAGTTTTAATTTCATTTTAATTTAAAATATAACTCTCAAATGACAAATCAGTTTGGTGGATAAGGAAAGATCACTGTGAAGTCAAGCTGAGCTTTCATCTTCAATAAGTAATTAAACTTTAATAAGAAGTTATATAAGAGTATCAAATTAAGTGTACAAAAATTAGAACAAGCTCTTTAAATCTGATGAGACAATGAATGATGAATCAGTGACTAGGAAAGCTGATTTCACAGTTACCAAATATAGCAATCTATTTTCAGGCCCTATCAACTTGATCTCTCTTATGAAAATTACTTAACCTCTTTGAATCTTGATTTCTTCCCTTTGTAAAACATAATATAATATGTACCATGTCATTAACTTTCATCATCTCATATCACTATTGGAAATAATAAGCTAAGAACCAACATTATGAGGAAAATTTGTGATAAAGTTGTGATAAATGCTTTTTTCTCACACAGAAAGATTTCATTTTTGTGTGACATTCTTTTAAATTCTGCATGCATCAAAGATGATTTCTTCAGGCTAGACTCCTTGAAAAGCCATTGACCCATGATCTCCCTGGAAGCAGTCTCTTCAGCACCAGTCAATATTTAGAAAATTGCAGGCCTGGCCAGTGTTGACCACAGCCACATAAGAGACTCAGTCAGAGCTATCCAGCTACGCTGCTTCCAGATTTCATGGAAATTTGAAACTGGAATTTGAAACAGGGAAACTAAGATAATTTNGCAGCAGACGGACTGCAGAGCCTGAGCCATCGTCCACCTGGCTCCGGGACATGCCCTCTGGCGTCCCCTGGGGGGCTGAGCGCCGTCAAGAGCTATGTTTGACTGAAAATGGGGGCCCATTTTGAATTGCTTTCCTATAAGCCAACAAATACGGATTTTTAGCTTTTCTTCCATCACCCAGAGCGTTTAGCAGTGCCCCAGTCTCTCACCGGAAGCCGGTAACACCAAGGAGAGCCCCCAGAAAGCCTGACCCTCCCGTGCCCACCCTGTTTACGGTGCAGGTCCCGAGCACAGAGGCCCGTTGGTGCCGGGCAGGGATTCCGGGCGCAGGAGGGCCACCGTCCTCGGCACGAAGGCCTGGCTGGGGAGGAGGGGCCGCTGTAGCCGCCAGACCCTGGTACCCGAGTGTCCTGCGGTGGGTGCAGGGCACCACAGGCCCAGGACCAAGCTCCCTGTCGGGTCCACGTGTACCCCACCAGGAGTGCCTGGGGCCCCTACTTGCTGCCTCCCAGCCTCACCATGAT
This sequence comes from Neotragus pygmaeus, assembly GCA_006410875.1. Classification (NCBI taxonomy): domain Eukaryota; kingdom Metazoa; phylum Chordata; class Mammalia; order Artiodactyla; family Bovidae; genus Neotragus; species Neotragus pygmaeus. The sequence continues at coordinate 34,754 of SJYV01003504.1, forward strand.
GTGAGCTCAGTCTGGGGGGTCCAAGGGGGCCCCTCTTAGATCACTCCTCACCTGCCTTTGCGGGGTCAGGCTGGACAGTGGGCAGAGCTGGCAGAAAGGGGGCCCAGAGGGAACCTGGGGGAGGGTGGACAGCACCTCCTGGGCACCCTCACCCACCCAGAGCCCTGGAGGAGCCTCGGGTCCACCCCGGCCAGGAGGGACGAGACCACGTGCCTCGCCTCAGTGGACTCCTTTTATTGAAACCGTGCGTTCCTGGGCAGTGAACACAGCAATGGGGGCTGTGATCCTCCCTGCCAGGAGGTCTTAAAAGGCTCCATGAGAAAAAGGAAAACACCTCCACACCCAGGTGTCACCCCACTGGGGCCCTGATCGCAAGACACCGCGCTCAGCAGACCCTGTCTCCGAGGGGAGACGCGACCGGAGAAGCGGATGGGGCGAAGCAAAGGGAGGCATCCGAGGCCAGGGCCGGCCCCAGCGCTGCTGGGAGAATCCCTCCTGCGGCCTTGCCTCCACCCCCACTGAGCGCCCCCCACGTTCCAGCTGTTCTCAGCGACCTGGGAGCCGAGCCCTCTGGGAGCGGCCGCGTGTGAGGCGCTCTGGGGGAAAGAGTCACAGCCAGGACGGAGGTGGGCTAGAGGGCCGCGGGCCCCAGCCTGAGTCAAGGTTGAAAAACATACATATTTACTTGAAAGTAAGGGAATTCTCTGCGACTTGCCCGGGAGGTGAGGCCAGGCCTTTCCTGAGCTGGAAACCATCTTTGCGCAGTGGTGGGGCCCAGAGGGACTATTTACAACATAAACGACTAACACCCTCATCATCCGCAGACCATCAGCTCCTGAAACTTGGCGATAACGTTTCTGTTGTTTGAACAAGACACAAAGGAGCCACGTGTTTCCTGGAAGCCCTTTTTTATGCTTGTCAACGTCGTCCTCGCCTCCGAGGCCCTGGCCCACCGTCACGTGTCGCCCCGCTCACCTGATCTAGGCCACATACTGCTTCTTTCGCTTACTCTTCTCCGGCTCTGCAAGTAAAAGTTCCAGTTTCCTCTTGGAGAGGGGGAGCTTGGGCCCCCTGTCCCTCTCGGTCCCGAGTCTGGGGGGCGGCCGTGACCTTCTGACCCTGCCCTGGGGTCTGCCAGCCTCGGGGGACCCCTGGTCTTCCTCCATCACCCCCGAGTCCTCGGGGGGTCCAGGCAGCCAGGCCATCTGCCCCTGCGCCTCCAGGCGACCAGCCTCCACAGGTTGCATGTCCACGTCGCTGGCCTCCGGGACTGCAGGGGCCCAGCCAGTGGCCGTCAGGACCAAGACCGGAAGCTTCACCGAGAGGGGCTCTTCTAAGCTCACGTGCCCTGGACCCCTGGACTTGAGCGTGTGCAGAGGCCCGTCACAGTTCGCAGCACCCAAGGAGCAGCCGTTGAGATGACAGGAGGCGTGACCACGGGCGTCTTCCCAGTCAGCGTCGTAAGGATCTAAAAGCTGACGACAGAAGAGTTTCTGAGCCGGCGAGCACGGGAATCAAGAACACACGCCTTACACACATAACTAATTTCTTCCGTCATGGACCTTGGCAAATCTTGCACCATCTGCCCTGCCAATAAATCTTCAAAAATGCCTTTGATAAGGGCTTCCCTGGGGCTCAGTTGGTCAAGAATCCAATTGCCAAGGCAAGAGACGTGGGTTTGATCCCTGGTCCGGGAAGATCCACAGGTCCAGGAGCAGCAAAACTCATGCAGAAGGCCCTGGGCCCTGGGGCAGGCTCCGACCAGGAGAGACCGCCGCGGCGAGCAGCCGGTGCATGCTGCCCGCGTCACCCCCGCTCTCCACACCCAGACCCAGCACAGGCCAAGCATGTTTTAAATTATTTTTTAAACGCGTTTGATAAGGACTTCCCGGGTGGTCCAGTGGCTAAGACTCGTGCTCCCAATGCAGGGGGCCCAGGTTCAATCCCCGGTCGGGAAACTAGATCCCGTGTGCCCCATAAGCGCTCACACACCCCCATAAAGATCCCGCATGCCGCAGCTAAGACCCCGGGCAGCCACATAAGTAAATATTTTTTAGTGCATTTGATAAATATCCCAGAGCCTCCTAAAAGCCTGAGGGTGCCCCACTGTGTGTCTCAGACCGAGCCCCAACGTTTAAAGGCCCACTTCCAGCGCTGGCAGCCCCTGCCCGCCACCTTAGTCTGAGCTCATTTGCCTGCTCTGAGCCCGGTGAGGGCCTCGCTCGGGCCGCCCCGGGCCCCTGACCGGCCTGCAGGCCATGGAGCCTCAACAGCCATCCAACACACGGGGCCACCCAAGGTGCCGAAGGAGGAGGGACTAAGTCTCTAGAACATTCACTGTTTCCAAGGTGCCCCGAGTGGTTCTTGAAAGCCAGCCATGGGCCCATTAGGGGCAGGCGACCCCCCAGGGCAGCCAAACGCCCCCCACCCCAACCTCTACCACCACTGCCAACGGGGCTGCAGAGCTTTCTGGACCCTCCTCATGCCACCTAGGGACCAGAAGTTCCTGTTTCTTACTCTTTCTTTCACTCCTGCCCTGGGGCTCTGGCTGGAAAGGTCTCTAGAGAAAGCCCAGGTGCCCAAGACCAGGGACGACCCCATGCTGCATGGAGATCCTTCCAGACAGGCTCCAGCCATGAGGACCCGCAACCACATGACTCGACCTGTGAGCGCCTCCCTCCCCGCTGACCCGCGGCCTCTGCACAGAGGGACCCCAGGCCTTGGGGCCCTATCCCTTGGGTGGTGACAACCCCCGAGAAAGCTCACTTCATCTCTGGACAGCTGACATTCCTTTATTCCAGAAGGAGAAATGAACATAAACACCGTAATCTACCGGCAACCGTAACCATTGCAGAGCCAGAAACTGGTCAGAATTCCTGGAACTCACAAAGCAGGCACACTCACTCTTGTGACCCCACCCCCAGCAGAGCAGTGAGTGTCCCCAGCCCAGACCTCGCCCCGGGTGTGGGGTCGGGGGTGCAGGTGAGGGCCTCACGTTGCAGTAGGCCCACAGAATCTTTCCTGGCAAACCAAGAAATGCCCGGCCAGGCCCTCCAGCCACTGGTTTTGGGTAGAAGGACTTAGCAGCACGCCCTGCTCTCCAGGGGCACCTGGCGTCTTAAACCACCGGGAGGCCAGGGTTACCTACACCTGTGTGATCCCTGAGAGTGAATTTAATTTGCCTGAGATTCATTCTGAGATTGACTAATTGCAAACCCATGGTCTCGTCAATCTATCTTCCAGGCAAACTACATGAAGCCTTTTGTTCTTACTTTAAAAACTGGAAAGAGGAGCGAACAATCAATGTAAATGTCATAGTGAAGCTTTTTCTAAAATGTAGCCACCCCACTTGGCCAGGCAGAGGCCACGGAGCAGGCCTGCGGCTGCCCCCTGAAACAATCCTGCCTGCAAGGCTGCCCTCGGCCTGGCCTCTGGGAACTTGGACTTGGGCTCCAACCGTCCCCAGAGACAGGAGCGGCTGCTGGCTGCCTCGTTCAGGAACGTACCTCTCTCCAGATGCCTTCAACAAAGTCCAGATGATTCTTCTTGTGACTCGCCTGGAAAAACAAGGGGTTTGGGTCATCCTCTCTAAGGGGGAGGGTAGACAGCAGATTCGAGTTCAAGGGCAAGGATCCTGGGGCTCACTGACCCGGCCAGCGGCCCTGCCCTGCCCACGCACGTGGACAGTGGCCCACGGTGGGTGGTGACAAGGAGAGCCCGCTCCCAGGAAGCTGAGCACAGGCAGGGACCCCCTCTTCCAGAGTGTATTTGTAGGACTTAAAATGCAAACCTGGGCCACTCAAGAAGGGAGAGCAGAGCCAGGAATGTGGCCGGGACACGGGCTCAGCAGCCCACCATCGCCCGGGAAGGACCCCCCAGCTACACAGCGCCGGGCACCTGTGCTGGACCCAAAGCCAGAAGGCGGTGGAAGGTTCTAGGTCATCCACCCCAAACCCGCCCTTTGCAGATGCAGAAGCTAAGGCCCACACAGGGGCCAGGCCTTGCTCAGGGTCCCTGGGAAGAACCCAGGGTTGGCATTCCATATTCCAGAACCTTCCCCTCTTAGCACCAGGCTACCGGGAAAAGCAACTCTTGTTCTTCATCAAAAGACTCTCAAAGGACAGGAATTTGAACATTGCTAGTTGGCAGGGAAAGAGAAAAAACCTGAGAAGGTGACACCAAGAGTCGCAGAGAAAACTAATTCCAAGAAGGCGGTGGGGTCCTGGCAGGGGCTCCTGCCCTCTCCGGGGTGGGTCCGAGTCTGCCCTGGCCTCCAGTCCCCTCCGCCCACCGCGCCCCTGCCCCGCCAAGAGGGGAGGGGTACCTTGAGGCGATGGAGCCTGCTTCTCTGCCTCTTCTGGAAGCCGGCCCTGGTGCCAGCTGTGAACGCGGCCCGGATGCAGCTGCGACGGCCGTTCCGCAGACAAGCCATGGCTCAGGGACCGGGGGCGGACTTTTCACTTCACTGCAGAGCATCGGGGACAAGGCACAGGTCAGTGGTTGAGAGGGGTGGGGGCGGGCTGACCACAGGGGCCTGGAGGGAACTTTCTGGAGCCCCGGAGCCGTTGGTCTCCACTGGGCTGATGCAGTTGTCACAAGTCAGAACTCTTTGCCCAAAGGGGTGACTATGAGTGATAGCTCAGCAGAACAAGCTTAGCGAGTTTTCAAAAAGTTTTTTAACTAAAAGGAAACCCACAGGCAGCTGGTGGCCTGGGAGGGCCGTGCGCGCGAGCAGCGCCTTGGTGTAGGGAAAGCCCCTTCACACCCGGACACCCAGGCGTGTAGAAGCTCACGGGCGAAGTCACACATCCTTGACACTGAAAGTTCTAGGTTGGAGCAGAGAAGGGATCACACATCCAGCTCCTGTGTCCTCCCCGCTTTGGTTTGGTTTTAAAAGATGAGAAAAATAAGCCCAGATTGTGGACGGACTCACCCAAGGTGACAAACCCAGAGAGCACTGCTCCCCGCCCCCTCCCCGAGAAGAACTAGGTCGTCAAAAACATTGGGCAATTTTTTAAAAACCATGCAGCCCAAGAAGAGCAGGAAAACATCCACTGAAAACGAGACAGATCACAGCGCGACTTACTGAGACCAGAGACTACTCACCTCCGTGCTGTTTCATGTCACTTGCTTCCCTCCAGAATCCCGCAGGTCGGCGCCCTAAGCCCTGCAGGAAACACCTCTGTTACAAACACGCCCCACCCGCCACCCGTGTGCCACGCGTGGTCGACTCAGGGGTCCCCACACTGGACTCCCTGGAATACCAGTTCTGAGGTAGAAACAGGAAAAGCTACAGATCAGACCCTAAAGCACCATATGCATTAGCGTTTTATTTATTCATTTTAAGATGCTTACTTAAATTTATTTTCACTAGTTTATTTTTTGGCCATGCCCCATAGTTTGCGGGATCTTGGTTCCCCAACCAAGGATCAAACTGGGCCCCCCTGAAACAAAAGTACAGACAGGGAAGCCCCTCGTATTTTTTTTTTTTAATTATTATTTTTCGGCTGTGTTTGGTCTTCTTTGTTGCTACATGAGGGCTTTCTCTAGTTGTGACAAGCAGAGGCTACTCCTTGTCATGCGCGGGCTTCTCATGGCGGCTTCTCGTTGCGGAGCTCGGCCCTAGGGCACACAGGTTTCCCAGCTGCAGCGCACGGGCTCAGCTGCCCCTCGGCACGTGGAATCCTCCCAGACCAGGGAAGGAGCCCGTGTCCCCTGCCCGGGCAGGCAGATCCCGAACCTCTGGGCTACCAGGAAAGAAGTCCCTCCGTTCGCATTTTAAAGGCCAGAAAAGCTCCCGGTAAATTCCAGAAATCCCTTCTTTTTCATATTAAGTCCATAAATTCCATAAACTCGGATATCATTAATTTCCCCCCAAAGCCACTTTTCTGTCCCAGGATCCTACCCAGGACGCCCCATCACATTTAGTCCATCTCTCCCGAGGCTCCTCTCGGCTGTGAGTGTCCCGGACGCCCCTGCTGTTGATGACCCTGACCGTCCCTGGTGGACTGTCCCTCAGCTGGAATCTGCCCCTGCTCTCCCGTGTACACACGGGGGCCCGGGAGTGGGAAGACCACCGGACGTGAGGTGCCTTCTCCTGTCGAGGGCGTCACGGGAGGCGCCGTCACCCTGGCGTGTCCCATCGCTGGGCTGAGGCCGTGCCCCGCAGGCTTCCCCCCCAGACCGGGACCTGGCCTCACCTCCCCCTCCATCCTTCCCTCTGTGCAGCACCCGCTCACTCGCGGAGGGTTAGGCCAGCGCCCTGGGAGAGAAGGAGCTGCCTAAATTTCTCGGCTGGGGTGGTTTTTCTCCCACCGGTTGATTTGTTCATTGTTAGGCATCACCCATTCAATGGACATGAGTCTGAGCAAACTGCAGGAGATGGTGAAGGACAGGGAAGTCCTGCGTGCTGCCGTCCATGGGGTCGCAAAGAGTCGGACACGACTGAGGGACTAACGATTAATTTGTTCAATCATTGATTCATATCAGCATGCTCTCATTTAATTCTATAGTTGTTGTTGTTCAGTTGTGTTCAGCTCTTTGCAGCCCCACGGACCTCATCAGGCCCAGCTTCTCCGTCCTTCCCCATCTCCCAGAGCTTGCTCAAACTCATGCCCATCGAGTCGGTGATGCCATCCAACCATCTCATCCTCTGTCATCCCCTTCTCCACCTGCCCTCAATCTTTCCCAGCATCAGGGTCTTTTCCAGTGAGTTAGCTATTCGCATCAGGTGGCTAAAGTATGGGAGCCTCAGCTTCAGCATCAATCCTTCCAGTGAATATTCACGGTTGATTTCCTTTAGAATTAAGTGGTTTCATCTCCTAGCTATCCAAGGGACTCTCGAGAGTGTTGAGACTCTTTGTTGGATGGTGATGCCATCCAACCATCTCAGCCTGTCGTCCCCTTCTCCTCCCACCTTCAGTCTTTCCCAGCATCTGTACTTGGGCTGTAATAAAGACTACATCATTTATTTTGTTCTGACTTTGGCTGGAACTTCAGCTGGCTCCCGTGTCCCTCTAACAGGATCAACCCAAATTAGTTTTGATTTCCAATAGAATACACCCTGTTAGTTAGGACTCTCTATGGGCTTCCCAGGTGGCACTGGGGGTAAAGGACCCGCTTGCCAATGAGGGAGATATAAGAGATGTGAGCTTGATCCCTGGTCAGGAAGATCCCCTGGAGAGGACATGGCAACCCACTCCAGTATCCTTGTCTGGAGAATCTCATGGACAGAGGAGCCTGGCGGGCTACAGTCCAGGGGTCAGAAAGAGTCGGACGCGCTCTCTAGGCCAAGGTGAAACAGGAGGGAGGGGCAGAGCCCAACCTTTGGAAGAGTGACATTGCCTGAGAGCATAACAGAAGCTGATTAGAGTCAGAGAGAGTCAAGACGGCAGACGACTCAACTTCCACTAGAGCTCGGTCCTCAGTGCACACCCAAGCCAGACGGCACACCCAGAGATGCCAGGACCACCCCAAGGCCGACCCTCCAGGGCCAGAAAGCGGGTGGTGACCCAATTCCTGGAAATCTCTGCCCCCTCCCCAGAATGGTTGGAATGATCCTCCCACTCCTCAGCCTTGGATATCAGCTGCTCCTACTGGCTGGGCTCTGTTCCCCTACACACACAGACACACACACACACACAGACACAAACAAACACAGACACACACACACACACATAGACACACACACACTATATGTCACCAGGGGGATGTCCTGAGGGGATGTCCGGGTCCCCAGGGTCTCAGGGCCGGCGCCCCACTCCCCGGCTCAGCAGCTTCTCCAGCAGAGCAAAGACACAAATTCCTAATGCCCCAGGCCTCTCCCCTCCCCCTCCCTGTACGCCCTCACCGGTGACAATAAAAAGCCCTTATCCTGCAGATCTACCGGAGAATTCTTTGAAACCAAACCTATTATTATTGAAGCCACTGGGTTACACAGACCCTGCAGTCCTTCCTGGCCACTCCTTCTGGACCCTTCTTCCGAGTCAAGGTCAAAGAGGGCCTCGGGCAGGCCCTGGCCCTCCTGGCTCCGCCCGGAGGGGCCTCTGCCCCAGGACCCCAGGCCCATCACAGCACCGAGCAGCTCTCCCGGGGCCTCTCTGCAGCCACCCTCCCCTCTTCCCGCCCCAACAGTTCGGGGCCTCTGCCAAGAGACCACAACCTAACCCAGCTGACAACTCGGGGTGGCCCCCCTCCAGGAGACATTCAGGGCTTTCTCTCCAGACATTTCCTGAGGAAGAGTTAGAAGTGACCCTCTGTCCTGAGAGCCACCACACAACAGCCACCAGCAAGTCCTGAGAGTGTCCCTGCCCACCCGGCATCTGCCCGCTACACACACCTCTGCCTGCACGTGCATACTTGCACGCGCGCACACACACACCTGTGCTCACACACACAGGCCGCACCCACAGGCCACTCCCCGCAACGTCCATCTCCAGCCCCACTGCAGCCTGCTCCAGGGTCCCGAACAGGTTCTTCCAAATTGACTCAGCCAA
>SJYV01003514.1:0-11526 GCA_006410875.1 Neotragus pygmaeus
TATATCACATGTGAAATTCTCCTTACTTAGCTGTATCTCAGGATGTTTTTTCTCATTTTGAAGTTGTTGCTAATTTTTGTAAACCAAAGTGTATTTAATAATCATGTATTGGTTGTGTCTGTAGTTTAAAAGTGATTCGCTGAAAATGATAACCTTATAAAACATGAATCTTTAGGATACACACAAACTTGAAAAATTAATCTTCCATTGCTAATATTTTTTCTTTTAAAATAATTATTTTCATGATTCTCATTTATAATAATCACAAGATCAGGAATTATCAGACTTTCTAATCCTCTGTATGATATAGGATATCTTTGAAAATGTATGAGTCACATACATAAACTTCGTATACATGAATCTGTATTAGTAACATCCCACTTGATAAGATAGCAAATTCCCAAGTATAGACTGGGCCACATCATTAAGTTATGAAAATAACTTTGAGTCAAGTCACTTAAATAATTTTAAAATAAATAATTTATATCAAAGCATTTTATCAGTTGTAAAGGGCTTTCCATATTCTAGTAACAACTGAAAAATCACTAATCTGTGTCTTAGGTTACTTTATTATGAAGTTTATAGTTGTGTGTCGCCAATCTTTTCTAGCTCTAGAATTCTACAACCTATGATAAAGTTAAAAACTGCTATACCGAAGATATTACAAGAGTCTTAACAGTGATTACCTCTGGGAAGTAGAAATTCTTTGGGGCAGGCATAAGGAGAGAAATTTCCTTTTCCATTTATACCTTTTGACACTTTCTGACGGATTTTTTTGTTGCTGATATTTAAAGTGAATGTTAATATCTTAAAAGATAATTTTTTAAAACTACTACTATGAAAATTTTTTGATTCTCCATTTTCTAATCTTAAGTTTTGGTTTATCACAAATAACTCACTGAGTTGTTGGACTTAGATGAATACTAAAAAAGTACATAGTATGTTCTGTATCTTACTTGCTGTTACAGCATTTTTCTGTTGTTTATAAATGTAATATTAAAGCTATAAAGGAATTTGAAAATAATTTGATGAAACCTATAAGGGGACATTGTTATTTTTACCTTGTTTATTTTTACATGTTATTAATCATTTTAATATGAATGTTCTAATTTAATTAAATCTGCTTAATAATCCTATAGAGTGGATATTATAATCCCATTTTTACAGAAAAGGAACCTAATACTTAACAAAAATTGAGCGTTGTCTAAAATCACACTTACAGCACAAGTCTCTGAATCTCAACATACTTTCTTTCTGTTACTCCTCCTTAAAATCTTGTATTATTAAGCTTTTGATACAACTACTTTCTATGGAGTTTTGTTGTAGTTGGTTTTTTTAAAAGCAAATTTTCTAAGGACACATTGGTTGATTCCTCACTGAACAAAATCATTTGTCAGTTGTATATTGAAAAAGTATGACACATGGCAGTTTTCTGTGGTCATTCTGTATCTCTCAAGGCATTTAAATGAGAAGTTACCATGATTTTTAAATGGCTCAGTTTGTAATGTCAGTGGCTTAGTTAAAGTATATGGAAAACTTTGCTAATGATGCACCTGAAATTCTCTGTCCTTTTTTTCCCCCTTAATTTGTTTACTGAAATTTAAATGTAATACAACAAACCCTTTGGTTTTGTAGAGGTAACATGAAAGTCTTACTACATGAATTAATTTTGTTTTTTTATTGTTGAATAACTGTTAATATAGAATGAGCCATTTATTTAGTGAGGAACTGGCCCCCTGACTGCTGTTTTTCTCTGCTCATTTTTGTTATATTTATAGAAATTCATTTAAACCTCTGAAAAGGTCACTCATTTTTAATTAATAAATTACGCATGTTTGGTTTTGGTATAAAATATAAGGTAGAGTGGTTTTCATAAATATGAGCTTTCTTACTTATGTGTGTATATAAAAACTATATACATAAAATGAAATTTCCAAATCTTACTACCTGTTAATATTTTGATGTATTTTCTTTCAGTACTTTTTCTTACATACTTTTCAGTCTTATTAAGATAATGATGTATTTATAATTTTGTGTCTCTTTTTTTAACATATGCATGATAGTACATAGTGTAGCTTATAATTTATTTTACTGCTCTCTTGGATGTTTAGGTTGTTTGCACATTTTAAGTAATAAAATTCTGTGATGGACATTCTGGTGCAAAAGCTTGTTCTGTGTTTTGCATTTTTTCATCTTACATTCTTGGAAATGGAATTGCCTCGTCAAAGATTGTACATACTTTTAAGGGTTAATACACATTACCAAATTGCTCTTTAGCGAGCACTTTCTAAAATTTACTTTTCTTCTTTCTCTTTTGTCATGAACACTGTCATTTGGGGGTTTATGAACGGTAGTTATATTTGAAGTTTAAATTCAAATTCTAACTTAACAGTGAACAGTATTCTATAAAATGAAGTATATGAGAAGACTGTGTCAAGAACGGGATTAGATCTTTATTTAAAATGGAAGTCCACTGGGTTTCACTGATGGGTATATCCTCTGTTCCCCTAATTACCAGAGTTGAAGCTCTTTAGCAAACTCACAGGTCATGCTCAGTATACTTTGCTCGGGTGCCCCCTAGTGCTGGTCCTGTAGAAGCGGCCTTCAGTTTCTCTTCTCTGTAGCAGAAAACACACTTCTTCCTTCAGCTCCTTCTGGACATATACAGAGACATTTAAAGAGCCAGGTAAATAAGAGTTAGGGCTGAACTAATGCCCCTATTGCCTTTTTTGGCCTGGGGATCTAGAATTTATCCTCATTTTTTTTTCCTCCTGAGAGAAGCTGTCCTACTCTCTGTAATCTTAAATTTGTGGTGCTCTCTGCCTTATCCTGCATGTTTCTATTCTAGACAACAGTAGGAATGGCCTAGGGGAAACATCCCTGTATTCTGGACCCAGGCTTTATCCTTAAGAATTCAAATTAAAGAAAATCTACATCCCTCAGGGAGCTACAAGTCAAATTATTACTGAGAAGTATAGCATACTTATTATGAAATTTGTTCCTCCATTACACTCTTGACTGAAGGTTCTCCTCTGCAAATTTCAACTTGTTTACCTCCAAATAGTTAAGGTAAAGATGGGACTGATGATGGCTAAGGCCCATGAGGAGAAATGTTCAATCTTGTTGTGTATAAAAATCCACAGTCTTCTTTCTAGACCTCTTCCTCTTCCCTTCCAAGTCCTATAGAGTATTAATATCTGTGAATAAGTAAAAGATAGCTCACTAAGGTCCTTGCCCCCAAACTCTTATAATAACAAAATACAGATAATACACCTCAGTCTGCAGAGTTAACTGCTTTGAAGGGGAAGGAAATGAGACCAACAGCTGGCAATGGTAGCTATCCCTCTAGGAATAAAGTGTACAACCATTTTGCTTCATTCTTTTCTAGATCTCCCCTCCCCTACCTTTTTATTTCTTGAGAAGTCTATCCTCAATAACTATCTACTTGGTTTTAGTTTTAAGCCTTTCCTTTTGACTGCTCCATGACTTCAGAGTGATTTTTTTATAGCTTTGTTTCTATTAATATTGTGTTCAGTCTCAAGTGCCTGGTTGGCTGGTCTAGGAAAGTTAGGAGGGAAAAATCCAGAACTTGTTTTATATTCATTTCTTTTTCAGCTCCTCGAGGGTTCTTTTTTTTTTTTTTTTAATTCTGGAATACATAAGTAGATGGCTGTTTATACTAAACTCTCAACTTGTCCAAAATTTTATCTGACTCTAACATTCTAAAAATTTCTGGAAATCATAAGTAAATATGTTCAACTTAGAGGGGCATGTACAATTCATGATTCCAACATCTTATTAAGAATTCCATGCTGTGTTTGCAACTCTGTTCCTGGATCTCTACTTTTTGGAGCTTGCTTTCTGATAAGGAATGCCTTCCCACCCCTTGAAGGACAGCATAAGGCTTCCTCAACTTCACTAGCCCGTCCATTTGGATGATGTTTTTACTTGTACGGGGACAGTGGTCTTTAAAGTACCACTTTATAAATACTCTTAACTCCTAATTTATTTAATACCTCAGGTACTAAGCAGTGAGCCAGGACTGAGAAGATGTATTCTAAGTAATCATTGTTATAATGTAAAAGTGTGTTTTGACTGAGTTTATTAGAGACTGAAAGCAATGTTAACAATATTTAATGGTGTGTGGTGTGGCCAGATATTTTTTAAAATAATATTTTAAAAAAGCATAACACTTCCCCACTCTTAAGTACAGAAATTGGAAATCTTTCTCCACCAAAATTAATAATAAAGGAAATTTACTTTCCTGTCAGGTCATTTATTTGAATAAAAGGATGTAAGTATTTTATATTATTTAATATTCCCTGAGTGATAAAATAATCACTCTTCCTTTCTTCAGTAGGTTTTTTATTTTGAAAATGTTTTTTCCAGTGGCCATTCTGTAATTACTAGGTATTTGTTTAAATGATTTCTTCTTGCTTACCCAATTTATATATATATAAGAAACTTTCAGTTTAAAATAATATCTTTACAGCATTTTTTGTGTTGAAACATGGCCTTTGGAATTAAATTGAGTGTGAAGTTTGGCTCCATTTCTTGCCACCTGTGACAAAGGTACACAAATTACTTCACATTTGAACTTTAGTTTCCTAATAAGTGATATTCATTGCTGGATAGGGTTGTTGGGAAGATAAAAGAAATGTTTTAGTCAGCAATAACTGTTGCTTTGATAACATTAAATTGCAGTCCTAGCCTGTGCTTTCCTAATCTTTTCCCCTGCCAAAACCAAAAATTAATGCTAAATGAACTGTTATATAAAGTTATGGAAGTACATAAACATGCTCAGTGTCTAGTGTAGGTTTGGAATATAGCATGGTAGGTTTTGTCCTCCAACTGTATTTTGAAAAATTTGAGAATTCACATCTCTGCTTTGCTCCTAACAGTCACTACTTTCCCCCTGTCCCTCTGACTCCTCCTTTAGCTTCCTGCATCTTTGTACACCACAGAAAAGAGAAATCAGAAGACGTTTTGGAACTACAGTAGGCAGCTTAAGGGTTCCTAGATCAAGTGGATTACCCTTGAGGCAATGGCAGGAGTCAGCAGGTGGGGATTCAGATCACCAAGAAAAGCAACACTGAAAACTAGGTATTACATTTGGGGTTTTAAAATCCAGTGTTTTACTGTATGTTCACAAAAGTGGTACACTCTTCTTATCTTCAGAAGAGAAGCTAGTAGCAGTTACTCATGAATGAAAGCAGTTTCAAAGATATTCCATAGGGTTTACCCTATAGCAATGGTGAGGCTTTGGTCTCTTGCCCACTGATGTGTCCCAAGTGAATGAATTACCTAAATATGTTTCTGTCATATTTACTATGGATAATAAGTTAGTTGAACTGAAAAATAATTTAATGAACCTTATGTTAGTAATGATGCTAAGTATATAAAAGTATAATGCAGTTTATATGTCCAAAGAGCTTTATAGCCCAATACAAACTAGACAAACTAGATAGCCCATGGGGCAAATCTGACTAGACACCTGTTTTTATAAGGAATATTTTAATGAAACACAAGAATGCTCATTCATTTATGTGCTGCTTCCTTGTTCCAAAGGCAAACTTAAGTAGCTGTAATAGAGACATTATGACCCACAAACCCTTAATTATTTACTATCTGACCCTTTACCCAAAAGGTTTGCCAGTACCTGGCCTAGTAGAGTAACCCCTTGGTCTTGTTTTTAACTAGCTTAGTTTTGTGCCCCATTTTTTAATCACAAAAAATGTTTCACTAAATTCTTAACAGGCTTTATTCTCATATTCTAAGATCTTTGGCCTGATCTAGGTCCTTATTTCACAACTTCCCATATTTTACTTCTGCACACTCTGAAAATGTATAATTGTCAGATAATGTTGAACTGGTTTTAGATATTTATTGCTAGTTTCTCCATGGCTTCAGTTTCTATGGTTATCTAACTCGTATTTCATAGTTGTGAATAAAAGGACAGCCAAATGTAGTCTTCCTCTGGACACATAAAATTATGATGCAAAAATGAAAGGAAATCACCCATTTACATCTGCCTGTTTGGGTCTTCCAGGGAGTTCAGTGGATGACTTTGCCTCACAATTCAGGGGGTGCAGGTTTGATCCATGGTCAGGGAATTAAGATCCCACATGCCCTGTGGTATGACCCAAAAAAAAAAAAAAAAATCTGTCAAGATCTTCATGTTTTGTGTGTTTAGGAATTAAACCCTTATCTTTCCTCACTGAGTATGATCATGTTGAGATACTTGGCTCTTAAAGGACAATCTGCATTTTTCTTCCCAAGATGTTAGGGTAAGTCAAGTTTGAGCCTTTGTACCTTTGAGAAAACTTCTAATGTAGTTTATATGATAAATTCACCATCTTAATTGTGCTAGCCTTATTTGGGGCTCTTATTTGTTGAGATTTTGCTGACTAGGGTATATTTTCAAAACATCATGTTCATTAAGAGAGATTTCTTTTATTTTTAACAATAGATCACTGAAAAACTGAAGCTCTTTTAGCCCTTTCACATTTGAGCATATTGGGTTTCACTAAATCTACAGGGAAGCAAAAGCTTCTCTTAGTGAAGCAAGTTGCAAAATGCATATAAAAGAACATAGCCAAGATATAATTTAAATCTCAGTGTCATCTTCTCACTTGACTCTTTTGAATTCCTTTCCATAACTACTTTAGGAAAAGCGCTCTTAACCCCAAGCTGCTTTCTGAAAACAAGAGAAAATACTGGTTTCATCTAGGGAAAAGCATTTAAAAGGAAGCACTGTATTCTTAGTCTACATTCTCTTATATGGACTGAGAGAAGAGATTACTGTTCTAACTCTGCCTTCAGTTTTTAACACTATGCAAGTACTCTGGCTAGCAAGAATTTAAATAGAAATCCCATCATGTTCAGAGTGTTATAGGCACTCCCTAAAAATTTTAGTCACTTAAAATTACAGTCTATTACAGATAAGTTAGCTCATGTGTTGTTCTTTTTCAGTGTCTTTTGGGTTGACCTGCGTTTTTGTTTATATAAGTATATTTGAGTAATCTGAGTTTCATATTTCTTATCTCCATAATGCTGCCTGTTTCTTCAGTATATTAATTTTCCTGCATTCTAGAAAGTCACTATAGCAAAATGGTTAAGACTATAGACTCTGGAGGCAAACTGTTCTGGTTAATTAACTGCCTCACTTACTAGCTTTGTCTTTGGGTCTGCGTTTAACATTTTCTGAGCCTGTTTCTTCATTTGTAGAATCGAAATGATAATATCTATACCTGTCACAGTTGAATTAATATGTGAGAAGCTTAGATTAGTGCCTAGTACACAGTAACTGCCAATAGATGTTAACTTTATGTAGTGTGAGATGCTAGCATAATGAGGTTTGTAGGAAAATTATAGGATGAATAAATAAAGCACAGTATTCTGAAATCCAAAAGAACTAAAATTTTGTTCTCAGCTATTCAGAGGAATTTACTATTTGAGATTAGCTACCTCTGTTAAATATACAGTATCCGTGCCTGTTTACCTAAAATTGTTGGTAGTATCTCAGTGGGTTCTAACTGATTACAATTAAGTTAACTTTCTTGAGCACTGAATATTGAAGTTCTATCCAAATCTATGCTAAAGTGAAAGTGAAGTCACTCAGTCGTGTCCGACTCTTTGCGACCCCATGGACCGTAGCCCACCAGGCTCCTCCGTCCGTGGGATTCTCCAGGCAAGAGTACTGGAGTGGGTTGCCATTTCCTTCTCCATGGGATCTTCCCAACCCAGGGATGAAACCCAGGTCTCCCGCATTGTAGGCAGGGGCTTTAACCTCTGAGCCACCAGGGAAGCCCCAACTGCTAAAAAAGCTTCTATTTCCTTAGTTGCTTTCCATTTCTACCTTCTTAAAATGCTACTGCTGATTAGTAAGCAATCAGTAGGTTGCTTACCTAGTTGTGATGTTAAATTTACAACTTCTCAGATGGATTGGCAAGTAATCATTTTATATAAGGCACATCTGCTTTATGATTGACCTTTAAAGGAATCTTTTGTCTCCAACTCCAGCAATGGCTGATTCCCTAGACGGCTTCAAACTGCACAGTAACCATGAAATTTAAGGGAATAAAGGAGCATTAATGCCTCCTGGCATCATTTTTAACTATATATATTGTGCAGTAAAATGAACACATTTATTTGTCCCTCGGATTGTGCTATCATCTGTATTATGTGTACTTGGATATCATTCAGCAAGTATTTACTAAACATCTGCCCATGTGCCAAACACTATTCTAGGTACCAGCAGGAAGAGTAAGCATTCATCCTTTGAATACTAGGTTTACCAGTTAGCACCTGTATGTTCTCATTTGAGTGCCTAGATTAGTTCAGCAGATTCACAGAATGCCATAGAACCTCAGAGGATACATATTTCAACCCTTTCGTTTATAGATTTTTTAAATCTGTAATCCTGAGATACAGTTTCTGTAAGGTCTAAACTAGTTCATAGCATGGCCTGCATTTTGTTTTTCTTTCAGTTATTTATTCAACAAACATTTTCAAATATTTTTTAATGAAAAGGACAACAAAGACCCGCCAAAGACCTCTCCAGTAGCTGTCCTATTTTTCCTCTCACTCTTTACAGTCAGACTTTTTTGAAAGAGTTGCTTGCTTTCTTATCCTTTCTACCATTGCAGTTTTAAGCCCTTTTAATTCCTTTGAATGAGTGTGTGTGCTCGGTCATGTCCAACTCTTTGTGAGCCCATGGACTGTAGCTCGCCAAGCTTCTCTATCCATGGGATTTTCCAAGCAAGAATGCTGGAGTGGGTTACCATTTCCTACTCCAGGGGATCTTCCTGAATGGAGAGAACCTGTATCTCTTGTGACTCCTGGATTGGCAGGCAAATTCTTTACTTCTTGTGCTTCCTGGGAAGAATTGATCCTTTTGAATTGTAAAGCTGGAGAAGACTCTTGACAGTCCCTTGGACTGCAAGGAGATCTAACCAGTCCATCCAAAAGGAGATCAGTCCTGGGTGTTCATTAGAAGGACTGATGGCTGAAGCTGAAGCTCCAGTACTTTGGCCCCCTGATGCAAAGAGCCTGCCTACTCATTGGAAAAGAACCTGATGCTAGGAAAGATTGAGGGCAGGAGGGGAAGGGGACGACAGGTGGTGGTTAGATAGCATCACCGACTCAACGGGCATGAATTTGAGCAAACTCCAGGAGATAGTGAAGGACAGTGAAGCCTCGCATGCTGCAGTCCATAGGGTTGCAAAGAGTCAGACACCACTGAGCAACTGAACAACAACAACAAAGTTCTTTTGAAAAGCTTTACTGGTGGCTCAGTGGTAAATGCAGGAGAAACAGATTTGATTCCTTGATTGGAAGCTCCCCTGGGAAAGGAAATGGCAACCCACTTTAGTATTCTTGCCTGGGAAATCCCATGGAGAGAGGAGTCTGGTGTGCTGCAGTCCACAGAGTCACAAAAGAGTTAAACACAACTTAGCAACTAAACAACAGTCCCTTTGAAAGTGTTCTCCCCAAGGTCACTCATAACATTGTTGCTTTATTCTTGCAATACTTTCAAGTCCTTTTCTTTTCTCTTGGTGACATTTGTCATTATTAAACTATTCATTATTGTTGTTTAATATTTTTATTTATTTGTTTATTTTTTAGCTGTGTCAGGTATTAGTTGCAGCAGGTGGGATCTCCACTGCAGTATGGGGGGTCTTCAGTCCAGTACACAGGATCTTTTGTTGTGGTGCTCAGCCTTGTCTGTAGTTGCGGTACGAGGCTTAGTTTCCCTGCAGCCTGTGGGATCCAAGTTCCCTGACTAGGGATCAAATCCACATCCCCTGCAGTGGTTTATTTAAGGTGAATTCTTAAGCACTGGACTACCAACAAAGTTTCAGTTTTACTCATTTTTAAATGTTTCCTTTTCTTACCTCTGGGAATGCCATATTCTGATTTTGTTCCTACTTCTCAGACTATCTCTTAGATTTTTTCATATGCTTTTCTTTATTATCCATCTGTTAAGTTTTGGTGTTCCCCAGGGTACTTTTGTCAGCCCTACTTACATATTCTCATTTTAACAGTCTCATCTACTTCCATTGTTTCTAAATGCTGAGGATTCCCAAATCTCTTCTTGCTCAGATTCTTTACTGTGGACTTTGAACTCATCCAGCTGACTATTAGACATCTTTAGTAGGATATTGCCGGGTGAGTGGGCTGGGGGATTGGGGGGGTTGTAATTTCTTCAGTTCTGTCTCACCGCAACAAAACCTGGAAGCAGTGGGTGGACCAGTGTTACAGCTCAGTTCAGTCGCTCAGTTGTGTCTGACTCTTTATCACCCATGAACTGCAGCATGCTAGGCTTGCCTGTCTATCACCAACTCCCGGAGTCCACCCAAACCCTTGTCCATTGAGTCAGCGATGCCATCCAACCATCTCATCCTCTGTTGTCCCCTTCTCCTCCTGCCCTCAATCTTTCCCAGTATGAGGGTCTTTTCAGATGAGTCAGCTTTTCCCATGAGGTGGCCAAAGTATTGGAGTTTCAGCTTCAACATCAGTCCTACCAATGAACACCCAGGACTGATCTCCTTTAGAATGGACTGGTTGGATCTCTTTGCAGTCCAAGGGACTCTCAAGAGTCTTCTCCAACACCACAGTTCAAAAGCATCAATTCTTTGGCACTCAGCTGTCTTTATAGTCCAACTCTAACATCCATACATGACCACTGGAAAAACCATAGCCTTGATTAGATGGACCTTTGTTGACAAAGTAATGTCTCTGCTTTTTAATATGCTGTCTAGGTTGGTCATAGCTTTCCTTCCAGGGAGTAAGCATCTTTTCATTTCATGGCTGCAGTCACCATCTGCAGTGATTCTGGAGCCCCCAAAAATAAAGTCAGCCACTGTTTCCACTGTTCTCCATTTATTTGCCATGAAGTGATGGGACCGGATGCCATGATCTTAGTTTTCTGAATGTTGAGTTTTAAGCCAACTTTTTCACTCTCTTTCACTTTCATCAAGAGGCTATGTAGTTCTTCTTCACTTTCTGCCATAGGGTGGTGTCATCTGCGTATCTGAGGTTATTGATGTTTCTCCCAGCAATCTTGATTCCAGCTTGTGCTTCCTCCAGCCCAGAGTTTCTCGTGATGTACTCTGCATATAAGTTAAATAAGCAGGGTGACTATACACAGCCTTGACATACTCCTTTTCCTATTTGGAACCAGTCTGTTGTGAGTTGTATGAGTTCTTTGTATATTTTGAATATTATCACTTATTGCATTATCCTTTGAAAAATACCTTCCCCCATTGACTCAGCTATATTTTCGGCTTGTTGATAGTTTCCTACAATGTGCAATTGTTTTTTAGTTTTATGTGGTTCCATTTGTTTATTTTTCATTTTGTTGCATCTGCCTGACACAGATCCAAAAAAATATTGCTAAGACTGATGTCAAAGAGCATGCCATCTATTTTTCTCTTCTAGGAGTTTTATGGTTTCAGGCCTTACACTTAGATTGATTTTTTATATGATGTCAAAAGTAGTTTGTGTGGGTTTTTTTTTTTTTTT
>SJYV01003519.1:4121-14129 GCA_006410875.1 Neotragus pygmaeus
AAAAAAAAAAAAAAAAAAAAAGGTCCATTTGGGAGTCCAAACGTCGTGGAGAAAAGTCACGGGGGCTGGGGGTGCGGAAAGAGCGTGAACAACGCACATTTCGGGGTGCTGCAGATAAAAGGGGAGCTGAGAAGGATCTCGGCTCCTGGGAGGTGCCAAAGAGCCTCCGTAGGCACTGGGAGGAGGGAGGGGTGGGAGGAAGCCTTGGACAGTGGGCTGGAGTGCCCCTGGGCCCCTGATTAGGTTTCAGGGGGTGCCCCGGGCATCCCCATATCGTCCCCCACGTAGAACCCGAATTCCCACCCGCCTCCGCTCCACGAAGGATACAGCTTGACCACGTCCGTGTCCATCCGCCTCTTGCCCGGACTAGGGGATGACATGGTGTCGCCGCTGCCTCCCCGTCGCCTGCGCCGCCGCCGCCTCTCGCCCTTCCTCAGCCCGCCTGTCACGGGCCCCGGGCCCCGGCTCTGAGGAGCCCGCGGCCGCGCCGGCTCCTCGATGGAGGTGGCAACACCCCCGCGGTCCTGTTTGGTCCCGTCAGCCGCCGCCGCCGCCCCCCGCACGGGGGGGAACACCGGGCACTGTCCGGCCGAGTGGGGGTGGGGACCCCGCGGCGCACGGCTCGGGCTGCCCCTCTCCGGCTGTGGGTTCCGCCGCGGCCCGGACCTGGCGCTCCTCTGCGCCGCGCGTCGCTCCCTCCTGCCTGCTCTAGCTCTCTCGCCTGCTTGCCCGCTCACCCTCTCGCCGGCTCCCAAGCCGCCTCCACAACAAGCGGACGACTCCAGCTCAATCGGCCTCTCTACCCCAGCCTCGCTCTGGGCGCCGTGACGTCACCTCTGTGACGTCATCGGCGGGGCGGGCCCAGCTGGCGAAAGGGGTGGGGTGCCGCCGCGGCGGCGTGGGCTTTAGCAGGGGATTCTGGGAGTTGTAGTTCCTCTTTTTCCTGCCCGCACAGCTTTCCGCCCCCCTCCCCCAACTCCCTCACACACTTAATCGCTCAACTGTCAGCGTCGTTGTCATCATCAAAAACGATAATGGTTAAATAATGGCAGTATCATCATATTCATGTGTTTTAGGGTAATGAACCTCCTTCCCACATACACTGTTAAAAAGTCTGTTTATTTGATTTAAGTAAACCAAGGTGGAAATTAACCCAGACAGTTACCAAAATCTAGAAATTCCTAAACCAGCAGGTCCCCTGCCCTCTGCTCCCATCTTGAAAGGAGAGAATAGCCAGGCTTTTTCAAGCTTGCAAATCAGGGTTTGCTATCCTTCATATGTATAGGGTCATTTTTTCAAGAATTAGAGTTGAGACACCATCTTTAATCTACACAGTATGTGGTGATTTCACAAAGTGAATGACTGAAAGAAGCAGAAGTACCCCAAATATGCTGCTGTTTAGGACAAAGTTTGTTCTGCCTTCCAAACTTCTAGAGCAAGCCTATAACTTTGTCATTCATTCAGTAAGCATTTATTGATCACCCATTGTGTGGTAATCACTGCTGGACATGAGGATATCATGGTGAACTAAGAAAGACTTTAAATTTACACAGCCCTCCCAGTGTGGTCTAGATCTAGACTGTCGGCATCGCCTGGGAACTTGTTAGAAATGCAGGCTAGAGCTTCACCTCAGACCTACTGAATTAGAATTTGCAGTTTAGCAAGGTCCCCTGGTGATTGCTTTGTGCACTAAAGTTTGAGAGACACTGCTCTACAAGGCACTCCAAAAGAAGTGATGTGGAATCCAGGAGTCAACCAGGCAAAGGGGGCAGGAAAGAGTGTTCCAGGCAGCTCCTGTATTTATATCACATTTTCACTGCCATCTATTTTCAAAATTCTTATCTATTCCCTTGTCCCTATGAATACACTTGTAGTCCGTCAAACCACATGCTGTGAGTTGGGTTCCCTTATGTAACCTCCAATGCACGCTCGCATGCACACACACATAAACACACACACACACAAGTGAACCTGGAGCAGCAGCAATCACCTAAAATTGAATGTTGTTTGCACCTATCATTTCATCCCCCCAAAGACCCGTTATTGTTGCGTGTGTGTGTTAATTATACATAACACAAAATTTGCCATTTTAACCATTTTAAAATGTAAAATTCAGTGGTATTAACTACATTCACAGTGTTCTACAATCATCATTACTACCTATTTCCAGAACTTTTTCATCACTCTAAACAGAAACTCTGTACCCATCAATCATTTCTTACTTAGTGCCTGGTCACCTCTATTCTGTCTGACAAATACAGCCTATTTTGACTGCTTCTAAAAGGGCTGTATTGCTCTTTCCTATTGCATATAGCAGTTCTGTCAGAAGGAACATGTGTTTGAATGACCAGATTTCTAACCCCCTTTATTTGACCACTGTGTTAAAGGGAGATAAGGCCAGAGGAGGGAATTGTTCATGACTGTGTCTCCTTTAGGCTCTCCAGGCTCCCGTTGCTGCTCCCTCCCCTCCCCACCTGGCTCCCTGTTCCACTTCACCTGAGTGATTCCCAAGCTTTGGTGTGCTTCAGAATCACCTGGGGAGCTTGTTAAGCTCACAAATGTCCAGAGCCCACCCATGGGGATTCTTATTCCAAAGGTCTGGGATGGGGCTTGGACATCCAAGTCTTTATCAATCTCCCCAGATGATGCTGATGCAGGCCAAAGTTTGAGAATCACTGCTGGAAGATTCCAATAGGCATCAGCACTATCAAAACACCTGCCTGACCCCTCTAGGTGGGTCCTGTGCTTCCATAATGTCCTATGTAAATAAGGATGTTTCTTTCCCCACCTGAGAGCAAGTTAGCAAGCTTATAGAGGACCCGAAGTTATTTTTTCCTAAGAGCTGGTCAAGGTTGGAACATTTGAGAAAGAACGGCATAGGGTGGATCTAGACATTTTCCCCGGATGCTTTAATCTTCACAGATGTTATGCTGCTGTGATATAAGCACTAAGCAAAAATCATCAGGGAAGTGATTAGAGAGGCTTGCTCTGGATCACTCTAGGGAAGGTGGGGCTGCTCTACCTAAGAATGCATTTAGCCTCTGAGCAATCCTTGAAAAGGAATCACCCTTCCTAGTAAGCATCTTAGCTCTGGGTTACTTAGGACAAACCTGCCCCTCCCCAGACCATAATTATGCCTCAGTTAATTGCTTATATCCTCCCTGAGCCTCAGTTTTCTCATCTGTAAAATGTGGCTCATAATGCCCTACCCACTTGAGTGGGTTGGTAGAATCAATGGAAAACATTAATGTGAAAGCCCCTTGTAAACTATAAATTGCTTTTCATGATTATAAGTGTGACGATATTACTGGTGGTATTATTAATATCAGTCCCCCATTGCCCCACTCCTTATATGCTGTAAGTCATATAAGAAGAAAAGCATCCACTTTCAGGGGGTATTTTTAATTTTATTAATATTTATTTATTTATTTGGTCATGCATGGCATGCAGGATCTTAGTTCCCCAACCAGTGATCGAAACTGTGGCCCCTGCAGTGGAAGCATGGAGTTCTAACCACTGGATTGCCAGGGAATTCCCTTTTCTGGTATTTTTTTAAGGATGTCATAGGGTCCATCTTTGAGGCGAAGGTATGTTCACATTTTTACTGAGTTTCTCTCTGGGCATTTTGCCATCTGCTCCTTCATAAATCCACCGCCCCCTTTCTGACTTCTCCATTCCCTCCTCTTTCTGGAGCTTCAGAGGGCTTCTGAACCCGCCCTTGATCAGGTAGGTTCTAAAGGTGGCTCCAAAGTGGTGCCAAGTGACAGCCCTGGTTTGACATCTTTTTGGCTTCTGGACCTGGAGCTCCTCTTGAGCAGAGTAAATTTGTGCTCACCTTTCCCCCCAAGGTTTCAGCTATTCAGAATGTCAATAATTTACTCTAAAACAACACCAGGGCCTGGGAGTGTCTGTTTATATGTGTGCACTCAGGCCAGTACGCTAGAATGAGCCGTGTTCTTCCTTATCAGGGACAACCAGTGGCACTACCAGGGCACAGCTGTTCAGCCC
This sequence comes from Neotragus pygmaeus, assembly GCA_006410875.1. Lineage (NCBI taxonomy): Eukaryota > Metazoa > Chordata > Mammalia > Artiodactyla > Bovidae > Neotragus > Neotragus pygmaeus. The sequence continues at coordinate 8,130 of SJYV01003519.1, forward strand.
TGACTGACTCGCCAGTGTTGCAATCTGGGAAATGTATTCAGGCCTGTTTATCTCTCCCCAGTGCAGGGCCAAGCTTGACCAAAGGAGCCTCTGATCTAAGGAGCAGCTTCTCAAAGGCAAGAAAACAAGTTTGCAGAGAATATACTGCTTTGAGCAAGACATTCAGGCAGAGTAAGATGAACCCATCATTCGGTGGAGTGTGTAAAAGAGCCTAGCCCAGAAGCTTCTCTATCTCGGAAGGTCCCTACTAACACAATGGCCCTAAAACTAAAGTGAATTTATCACTGTCCCCACCAGATGTGAAAGTCCCCCAGATAAGGCTTTCTGATTCTGTTTGACCATTTCTATTGAGAAATAGTCTCATTTTTAGTCTGGAGTTCTTCATATCAGAGATCACAGATCCAGAGCCCCCAAGAGAGCAATAATATCAGCAGTTTTCTTGCTGCCAGGAAATAAAACCTTAAAACTCATTTCAAGTCTCCTCTGCATAACCCTGTTACAACTTGTCCCCTCAGAAGCAGTCAGTAGGGCTCGAATAGCCAGCAGTGGCCAGGATGGAAAGATTGCATCTCCTATATTGCTGTCATTCCCTTGGGATTCTATGCATACTCCCTCTGACAGCAGGCCCCCTGAGGAAACACCAACACCCCCCAACCTGCGCCAAACAAGCATAATTCAATGAGAATGTGGAACTTGGAGACAGATACTTTGATGTAATTTGGGCAAGACACCTAATCTTTATGTCCTAGTTTACTCATCTGTAAAATGGGATGATAGCACCTGCATTACCCTTGCCTGGATCAAATAGAAGAAGAGATGCTGTAATCTCTAAAGAGCTAGCCTTGGATAAGATATTACCATGTCCCTCTTATACACACACACGCACACACACACACACAAGCACTCCATAATGCCAAGGCTCAAGGAGAGAGCGAGGTTGAAAATTATTCACGCCTACATTATTCACTGAGGCCAGTTCCCTGTTTGGAACCCTTGTTTTGCCAGTCATGGCTTCATGTGTTTCCTTTGCTGCTTCCTCATCTCTCCAATCTGGAAATGCTAGAGGCCCCTGCCTGCTCCCTATGGGGAGCAGAGGCCTCTGTTCTCCTTTGTCTGCGTTTAATCCCTATGTGACCTCATCCAGTCTCAGAGCTGTAACTGCCCTCTGTGCTCTGACTCCCTAATGTACATTTCTGATTGGGACCTCGCTCCTGAACTCCAAACATGTATACATGGCTGCCTGTTCAACATCTTTTCATGTCCGAAAATAAACTGCTGATACCCTCCCCACCACTTCCTCACATAGTTTTTCCCTTCTCAGTAAATGGCCATTATTAAGTTGGATACATGAAATGGTCACTTTTTAAGGCCAAGAACAATCAAATATCAGCAACTTCATTTGATTCAACTAAATACATCCTTTCAGCTGCTGAGGTCAAAGGCCATGGACTTTACAATCCTTGATCCTTCCTTCTAGTACTGAAACCTCATCCTTGCTAGAACTGCTTCCCAACAGGCCTCCTCTCTTTAACCGCTGAATTCACACAGATAGAAGCCAGTGATCCTTTAAAACCCTAAACCAGATCCCCACTGTTCAAAATCCTCTGAGGACTTCCCATTTAACTCCGTGCTAAAGCCGAAACCATTGCAGGCTTCCCATGCCGTATAGGAGCTGCTCCTGCCTTCTTCCCTCACTCACAATTTTCTAGCCATACTGGCCTTCTAGCTGTTCCTCAGACATACCAAGTATGCTCCTGTCTCAGGGCCTTTGCACTTGCCACTTTTGGTCTAAAACATTCTACATTTAGTTTAAAAACTTGGCTTCCTCCCTTCTCTCCTTTAGGGCTTTGCAGAGATGTCACCTTCTCAGTAGAGTCTTCCTATTTAAAATTGCAGTTTCAGCTTTACCCCAGCGTCTCCTCTTCCCCTTCCCTGTTTTGTAATGTCTCATATATACATTACATACTGTCTACTACTTAGCTATGGTTGTCTTCTTCCTCCACCAGAATGTAAGCTGCAAGAAGGCAGGAATTCTGTCTGTTTCATTCACTGCAATTCATGCAATGCCTGGAACTGCATGTGGCACAGTGTTCAAATATCATATAAATAAAAGAAAGAAAGGACAACTCTAGCTAAAAAGGCAACCAAAAATAAGCAGCTTAAAGCAGTTCTTTGAATGCTCACAAAGTTACTCCTTCCTAATGCTCTCTACAGAGTAGCAGGAAACCCTGTATGTTGAGCACCTTCTCTGTGCCAGGCACTGTGCCAAGGTGTGTTACAATCTAACACCTGAAAGGACAGGTGTGATTTTGCCTATTTTATGGATTTAGAACCTCAAGTTCAAAGAAGGTAAGTAATTGGCCCACAGTCACATAGCCAGTAAATGTCAGCACCAGGATTCAGATCAGCTGGGCAACCCTGTTTTTTAACTCACATGAAAATCTTCATTTGCTGACATTGATGAACTCCTTATTCTGAAGGCCCAACCCCAATTCCACTTCCTGCATGACCATGAAGACTTTCAGGCCATTCTAAACCCAACTCATGTTTCTCTGTAAAGGACGAGTCTGTGACTCCGGTCCAGAGTTCCCCATCTCAGCAGAGGGCACCACCATTTGGCCAGAGGCTCAGACTGTCCTTGGAGTCTCCCTTAACTGTTTTTTCCCTTTATTCCCATGCCCATCAGCAGACTCCATAAGAACTCCCCTTCTGGGACATACTTGGCAAAACTGTCTTTTGCCCTGTGCTATCACCTAATCTGAGATGCCATGACGTGAAGTGAAGTGAATTCGCTCAGTCATGTCCAACTCTTTGCGAGCCCACGGACTGTAGCCTACCAGGTTCCTCCATCCATGGGATTTTCCAAACAAGAATACTGGAGTGGGTTGCCATTTCCTTCTCCAGGAGAGCTTCCCAACCCAGGGATTGAACCCAGGTCTCCCACATTGTAGACAGATGCTTTACCATCTGAGCCACCAGGGAAGCTCTGCAATAAATCCTACTTGTCAGCCTCTCTGCTTCCTCTCTTTTTCCTTCTGACCACCACACTCACCACCCAGGAGCCAGAAAGATGTTTTAAAATATAACTTGACCCAAGGAACTCCTCACTCATGGTTCATTAGTTCAGTTCAGTTCAGTTCAGTNCTCTGCAATAAATCCTACTTGTCAGCCTCTCTGCTTCCTCTCTTTTTCCTTCTGACCACCACACTCACCACCCAGGAGCCAGAAAGATGTTTTAAAATATAACTTGACCCAAGGAACTCCTCACTCATGGTTCATTAGTTCAGTTCAGTTCAGTTCAGTCACTCAGTCGTGTCCGACTCTTTGCGACCCCACAGATCGCAGCACGCCAGGCCTCCCTGTCCATCACCAACTCCCGGAGTTCACTCAGACTTACATCCATCGAGTCAGTGATCCCATCCAGCCATCTCATCCTCTGTCGTCCCCTTCTCCTCCTGCCCCCAATCCCTCCCAGCATCAGAGTCTTTTCCAATGAGTCAACTCTTCTCATGAGGTTCATTAGTAGGTCATCCTTAAATGTAGACTAAAATCTCAATTCTGTGATGCTATAAATCTAGATTTAGGCTACCTTTTCAACCTCATTTCCTACCTCAAAGACATGCCCTCAGCCTCTCTCAGTGCTTGTGTCCAGGGACACACGAAGCCTGTTTCCACATCAGGCCTCTGAGCTGGCTGTTCCTTCTTGCTGGAATGCCCTTTCCTGGATCCTTGTGGCCAACTCCCTCCTTCCTGCATTTAGTCAATGTCTGTCTTCAGAGAGGCCTTCTCTGACCCCCTTTTGTAAAAAGATATACCCCTGGGATTTCCCTGCTGGTCCAGGGATTAAGACTCCATGCTCCCAGTGCAAGAGGCCCGGGTTCTGGGTGTACAGGTTCTATCCCTAGTCAGGGAACTATAATAGATCCCACATGGCCTGCATGCCCCAATGAAGGTCCAGTGCAATTAAGACATGGCACAGCCAAATACATAAAAAATAAATTTAAGAAAGATACACCCCTAATTTTTATCTCCTTACCTTGCTTTATATTTTTTGCTTTGTAATTATTTTAGATTTTTATTTTGGAAATGTTCAAATAAGCTGAAAATATGAGAAAACACAACAATGACCACCCAAATACCCACCATCCAAATTTAACAACTGTTAACATTTTGCCATATTTGTTTTACTTGCATGTAGAAGGCAATGGCACCACGCTCCAGGACTCTTGCCTGGAAAATCCCGTGGACAGAGGAGCCTAGTGGGCTGAAGTCCATGGGGTCACTAAGAGTCGGACATGACTGAGAGACTTCATTTTTACTATTCACTTTCATGCATTAGAGAAGGAAATGGCAACCCACTCCAGTATTCTCGCCTGGAGAACCCCAGGGACTGGAGAGTCTTGTGGGCTGCCATCTATGGGGTTGCACAGAGTCGGATACGACTGAAGCAACTTAGCAGCAGCAGCACCAGCAGCAAGCATGTATGTACATGTACATTTTTTGGCTAAACTTTTTGAAAATAATCTTCAGACACCATGACACTTCAGCCCTGCATACATCAGCATGCATACCTTGCAAACAAGGACATTTTCCTTTATAATCATATCATTATCACTCATAAGAAAATAAGCAACGAGTCTCTGTTGCTGTTGTTCAGTCACCCAGTCATATATGATTCTTTGCAACCCATGGAATGCAGCACGCCAGGCCTCCCTGTCCCTCACCATCTCCCTCCTGGAGTTTGCCCAAGTTCATGTCCATTGCATTGGTGATGTCATCCAACCATCTCATCCTCTGACATCTCCTTCTTCTGCCCTCAATCTTTTCCAGCATCAGAGACGTCTAATGAGTCATCTGTTAGCATCAGATGACCAAAATACCAGATCTTCAGCTTCAGCATCAGTCCTTCCAGTGAATATTCAGGATTGATCTCCCTTAAGATTGACTGGTTTGATNGGAGGAGACACCCCGTGTCCGAGGTCAAGGTTGGCTAGGAGAAGCCACCTCACGCCTGAGGCCAGGGGCGGTGACCATGAGGAGCCACCCCGAGCCCGAGGCCAGAGCCGGCAGCCGAGAGGAGCAAGGCAAGGAGAGGTGGCTGCACAGGTGCATGAGGGCCTAGAGGAGCTATCCCACTTTGAAGGTCAGGAATGGCTGCAGTAAGGAGATACCCCTTGTCCAAGGAAAGGAGCAGTGGCTGTGCTTTGCTGGAGCAGTTATGAAGAGATACCCCACGCCCAAGGTAAGAGAAACTCAAGTAAGATGTTAGGTGTTGCAAGAGGGCATCAGAGGGTAGACACACTGAAACTAGATTGGTAGAAAACTAGTCAATCTACTCACACTAGGAACACAGCCTTGTCTAACTCAATGAAACCAAGCCATGCCTGCAGGTCAACCCAAGACAGGCGGGTCATGGTGGAGAGGTCTGAAAGAAAGTGGTCCACTGCAGAAGGGAATGGCAAGCCACTTCAGTATTCTTGCTTTGAGAACCCCATGAACAGTATGAAAAGGCAAAATGATAGGATAACAAATGAGGAACTCCCGAGGTCATTAGGTGCCAAATATGCTACTGGAGATCAGTGGAGAAATAACTCTAGAAAGAATGAATGGATGGAGCAAAAGCAAAAACAATACCCAGTTGTGCATGTGACTGGTTACAGAAGCAAGATCCGATGCTGTAAGAGCAATGTTGCATAGGAACCTGGAATGTCAGGTCCATGATTCAAGGCAAATTGGAAGTGGTCAAACAAGAGATGGCAAGGGTGAACATTGACATTCTAAGAATCAGTGAACTAAAGTGGACTGGAATGGGTGATTTTAACTCAGATGACCATTATATCTACTACTGTGGGCAGTAATCCCTCAGAAGAAATGGAATAGCCATTATGGTCAACAAAAGAGTCTGAAATGCAGTACGTGGATGCAATCTCAAAAACGACAGAATGATCTCTGTTTGTCTCCAAGGCAAGCCATTCAATATCACAGTTATCCAAGTCTATG